>SNQJ01S0149317.1:0-23427 GCA_010110895.2 Picea sitchensis | reverse complement strand
CAAACTGTTGCCCATACCTGCAAATGTGCCCTTGCTTGAGAGAAATCAATCCCAACTTCACAATAAACAGGTTATAGTGCTCAAAATCTCGCTCCTCCTCATCTTTGGCTGAAGGCAAACTCGCCCTTTTCTCCTTTGCTCTCCAAACCCCACACTTCACTTGCAAAATGACAAAAAAAAAGTGAAAATCGGGCTTTATTTCCAGCCCTGTCCGCGTGCAAAAGATATTTTGGATCGTAGCGCCATATTATCGCGCTATCTACGATATTATCGCGATATTTTCAAAGTGCCCAAAATAGCGCGATATTTTCCCCAATAATATCGCCGAGACTGGTTTTGCCGATAATATCGCCAATATCATGATATTATCGCGATGTTTGCAACAGAGCTCTAAACACCTGTAGCAGCCACGTATCACTAAAAAACATACAGATTTCTGATAAAAATCTGTCCAAATACAGCACCAAAACACACAAATTTTGATAGATCTTCTCAAAAACAGCACCAAAACACACATTTTGATAAATCTGCCAAAAAAGGCACCAAAACGAATATTTTGAGAAATCTGCTCTAAAACAGCACAATAACTATTAATTTCTCTTTGAATGTGCTAGAAATCACCAAAACAGCAGCTGAAACCTCCAGATCTGCAAATCTGGGCACCAATAAAGACACAAACACCTTCAATTTGCTCCCAAATCGTCTTGACTCTTTATTGTCAAGATATCTGAGAAATTTCCCTGATTTACTGTCCAATCAGGCTGTACAAATCAATTTTTGGCTTCAAACTTTTTGGCAGCTCATTTTTTTTCTAGTGGTGCCATACAGTCCTTGGGGGCTTGATTTTATTCTAGCTGGGTCATACAATCCTTGGTGGCTTGATTTTATTCTAGCTGCGCCATACAGTTCATTGTGGCAGCAGTACGATCCTTGTACAGAACCCACATGCAGCTTGATCTCACTTGGCAGCTGAGATTTGGTAGCACTACAGTCATATAAATTGGTCCGTACAACTTTTCCTTCAAAAAATTATTTTTCCCTTTTTGGGAACTGCAATATGCAAGGTTCCCTTTTGTAAAAAATTGCCTCGATTGAAAATAGAAAAAGATACCTGATTTTGACGAAACCCTTTTGGCTCTTCGATGTGCTATGCTAGTGATCGCTAAATCCATCTCTACCAGCCACAATACCTAGGTCTTCACACCTTCAAAGACTCTGTGGCTCGAACTAATCTCTGATACCATATCATGATAAACAGAAATCGAACACAAAAAAAACAAGATAACTCGAGAGAATTATCTGTATTGCATTGCATAAATGAGTAGTGAAAGCCTTCGTATAAAGGGTTACATACTAATCATGTCAATCCACTTTATGAATGTGGGATTACCCCAAGGATCACACTAAAGTGAAATAAAAACACAAAAGCATAATATAACTTAAAGTCAACATGAATTTATTAATGCCTATGTCTAATGTCTAATTGACCATTATTATAATCTGACATTTATTTTAACAAACAAAACTAGGGCAGCTAGTGAACTCAACAAAAAAACATTTTTCAGAAAGCACAAAATCTACTTACCTATTCGAAGAGTCTCAACCTATTGTCACAGACCAAAATTAAGTTTGGAACGCTTTAGGGTTTAATATTTTTAACTTTTCCTTTTTGTTTTGCGGATTGGGCCTGTCAGTGAGCACAAAGTTAGCATGATCGGGCTTGTCCGAGTCAAATCTAACTCAGTCAAACACCAATTTTGGTCTGACTTGGCTGAAAAAGGTTGAGTCAGTGATTGACTCAGCCTCCAGCCCAGTCAATCACCGGTTCTGACCAATTTGTGCTAAAAATCTGTCAGACTCAGCCGAGTCTAATAACATTGCTTTGAATTTTATGTGCCTTTGGTGAAAATCTTGATGATTAGAAATTAATTTAAAGAATCAAAAAAGAAAAAGAAAACAGAGATATTTGAATTGGAATGCCCACCCAGTACTTCCATCATTTGGCTGGGCTGTTACAGAAAGTATGTGAAGATACTGCATCTGTAGCCATTTATGGCTTGCTCTGTGCATAAATTAGAAGTAAAACTAGGGTTGAAAATGCTTATTGATACTTAAAATAAACTTCAAAGAATATGACCTTCCTATAGCCATGAACAATCAATTTCTGAAATTCAGAACCCTAAACAGCAGAATTGGAAGATTATCCCCATTCATGGCTAATAGCAATCATGTGCAACTGCATATACAACAAGCTGAAGGAACAGAAAGGCTTTAAACTATAACTACAGTCTACCTGTGCTTTTTGCTTTGATTTCCGCAGCTTTTTCATCTCCTTTGCTTTAGCTTTTCGTTTGGCATCTTTCTCTGCCTGCAAAAGTTGGCAGTTACAGAAGATTTTAACTAGAAAAACTGATCAACTATGTTCAGCAAAAAAAAAATTAGAACAACCAACATAGGTCACTGTACCTCATAACAGAAAGGTTGAAAATGGTGTATCTTTTCATGACAAACTTCTAAGACATAATAAATTGGCAAACCCCAAAAATTGTATCAAGTTTTGAATTAAGGTGTAGGCAAAATTTTAAAAATAACAAGAATCTTTCCACTTCTTGATAAATAGTCAACTAAAAGAAGAGATCCCGGGATGCTGAAGTTTGCAGAAAAGTGTGCAATAAAATTCAAGTATTGACAATACTCCTCAATAACAGTACTGAAATTACATGTGTAGGTATTCCTGTAAAATAAAAAATGCAAAGATAAAAAGTTCTATGAATATGTGGCTAGATTTGGATCTTCCTAAGAAAACTGGGTCAAAGTTTCGCACATTGACAAATCATGACAAAGAATCTTACCTATAAGTTTAAAATTTCAATGTTACCATCAAGGACACCAAAAGATGATCCAAGTCAACAACAACCACTGGTTTTAGATGCAAATACTAGCTATTTGTAAGAAGCCTTGGTGCAAAAGAATGGAAGATTCTATATAAGAAAGTGGAGAAAAAACAATTTTCAGCCCTTCAAAACTGTAACTGTAGCTGAAAGTAGTGACTCAGAAAAACTAGAGGCAGGGATAATTTACCTGTAAATAGAAGATTATCTCATACAGAGGGCCGATGAAATACATTCATCTGTAGTAGAACATTGATTCACTCGCTAGTAAAAGCTTCTTGTCATGTGTCACATCGACTGTAATAATTTTTCATGATGAAACTCTAGCAACAATTTGGTTAGATAGCACACTCCAGCTCCTGAAAATGGTAGGTCTCAGCCCCGATTGTTGGGTACATTCACCCATGTCTTTAGGACCCATCTTATGACTACAAGCCATTTGATTGCATGGGAACTGAGTTTGGGCACATGCTAATCTCTAGATGAACCCCAGCACTGTCTTTCCCAGGAAGTGCTTATCAAATAACCAAATGACAGTTTATTTAATTTTGTAAGGTGCTTGAGATCGACATGCTGACAGTAATAACAAGTTCTAAGTTGAATTCCTACGATGGTGTTTTGCTGTTGCATTTGTCTACATTTTAATTTTTTCCAGAGAAAATTCAAGCATTTTGGATTTACACAAAACTTAAGCCTTTAATGAAACATTTTCAACTCAACGGAAGCAGTGAAATTCATATTACCTGTTTTGCCGCTTGGGAAGCCTCCATTTCCTCTGTTAGTGGACTGGGTACATTAGCTGCATGCCAATCCCACTTATTGAGATTTGTAGCCATGAAACGCCGAAAGACATTCCTTGTTTCTTTATCAGCTGCCAATACATACGGGGTTCGACCCTTATCATCTTTGATGCAGGGATTACTTTCCTGCTCCAGAAGTTCCAAAGTACGTGCTGCATTCCCAGACCTTGCTGCCTCATGGAGAGGGCTTGACTGATTTACCATTGATGTGTTACTGATATCACTAGTTTCAGAAATAATTGAACTCTCCTGATGGTCCAAATCAGAACAAGTTCCAGGAACACTTGTCTTTTCTGTTTTGTTCTTGGTTTTAATTTTTGTTTTATTGACCTCTTTGCAATCCTCTTTCTCTCTCTTTGAGTTCAAAGGTGGTTCTTCTAGCTCATTTGGAAACTGAATCTCTGGTCTTTCAGCAGTATATACACACGTCAGTTGATGGTAAATCCGCTTTGCTTCCTTCAGTGTAGGTCTGCGTGTGGTAAACGATATGCGTCTCACACGATTATCATGATAAATCAAAGGTGGATTTTCACCACCAAAAAATACCTGACCATTGATTGAAGGAGCATAGATATAAATGCACAAAGCTGAGTCCAAGTGGCATTTCCAAGCAGCTAGTAACTCTAGAATCTCCTGGATAAGATTAAAGTCAATTCAGATTACTGCTGCCAACATTTCAACAGCAAAAGACGTATACAAAACAAATAAAAAAATGTCAATCCGATTAATGATAATACTACTGTATAGATCCAATATATAAAATGTGAGAAGAGATTGATTTCTCAGAATTTCTGTTACAGCTCTGCTCAGAACGTTTGATGAAAAGAATAAAACAGTAATTCAGAATCCAGATTTCAATATGAAAGGAGAGCCTTAACTTAAAAGTGGAGAATAAATGTCCATAAGAAAAAGGATAAAACTGTAAAATATTAAAAGAGATATATACTTGCATTTATGAGGGCTGACAGCTGACCTCTTGTAAGTAGGTTGTTACCATATCACATAAGCAAGGTCATCCAGAATACAATAATAGCAGGAAGCCCTGTATCAGTGTATACTTTATTAGGCCAACATTTCCTAATTGACTATGGACTATTGTTTATACCATAGGTAGCCACCATCAGCCAAAATCTCCTGTGGGCAAACAAACCTGGAAAGGATATTCTATTCAAGGAACTTAATAACAACCTGATCAGTGGCTTGCTTGGTGAGTATGGATTCTACACATTCAGTAAAGTAACTGTGGTTGTTAGGATCCATCTATGCTGGCCACCATAGGTGGATAAATCTCTCCTATGAAGTCAAGACCCCATTGCTGGAATGGTGCTTCTACTTGAACAATGTTCAACATCCTTTGATAGGCCTTGATACACCATCAGGCCTCTTCGAAAGATCATACTTTCAAAGAGGCCCAATGGATTTGCATCGTGTGAATCTTAAATCTTTCAAAAGGTGGTCTATCGATGGTATGTGCTCAAGCACTAGAGGAGCCATCGCCTTCTAATGAGGAGAAGTAGCTAACCTCCGAATCTATACAAACAGTAGGTGGATCTCTCCTACCATCCGAGGCCGAAGTGAAGAAACCCCTAATGGAGGATCGTCCTAATGAACTAGACAATCTGGAAGTACTAGAAGATCTGGATACAATGTGTTGAGTGGAAGAGGTTGTTCCCTGCTAGAGGAATTGATGGTTTGTATTGTAGAAGCCTTTGCTCTTTTTGTGAAGCAAGAGGAGGTAGCGTTAGGGTTCCACCCCTATAGAACACATGAAAAAAATAGCTAATGCCTTGGGTGAGATTGCAAGCTTGTTCTTGTGTGATGCATGGAAGCTAGGGAAAGATCATGGAGAGCCTAGCTTGATGAGTCTTGAACTTGGTGTGATACCTTGCTTGAAAGAAGACTTGTTTATTGTACTCTTGATGTTCCATGGAGGTCTTGGTGTTTGTGTTGATGCAAGAGTTGAATAACTATGACTTGAGAACTCAAACCCTAGGATGGACAAGTAGACTTTGAGACTAACACTAGAGTTGTCTTTTAAGCCATGTGCTTGTGTAATGCAACATTTCTAGGATTGTTAACTCTAAGGAAGACAATAGCACTAGTGTGGAGACCTTGAGCATGGTGAGATGCTATGCTTGGAGGACTTGGAGCTTGATGTGATGTTATGCTTGATGGAGCTTGGTGAGATACTTTGTTTGGAGGACTTGGAGCTTGATGTGATGTCATGCTTGATGGAGCTTGGTGAGATGCCTTTCTTGGGCAAGTAGTTGTCATGTGATGCCATGATGTACTTGAGATACATTTGTGTGAGCACTCAAACCCTAGGATGGAAACATAGACTTAGAGGCTACCGCTAGAATTGTCTTATAAATCCATGTGCTTGTGCGATGCAACATGGCAGGGTTCCTAAACCCTAAGGAAAACATGAGTGCTAGTGTGGAGACCTTGAGCATGGTGAGATGCTTTGCTTGGAGGACTTGGAGCTTGATGTGATGTCATGCTTGATGGAGCTTGGTATACCTTGCTTGGGTAAGTAGTTGTCATGTGATGTCATGATGTACTTGGAGGTACACTTGTGTGATATGAGTTTTGGAGTGGCCAGATTTAGTTGAGATTGATTCCAAGCTACGTGCTGGTGGCTAGAGTTTTCTTATGGTTTCCCTAGCTGGGGTTTGGAGAGTTTGACTCGTACCAGCTTGACATACGTGTTGGTATGTACATGTACTTCATCTTCTAGATATATATATATATATATGAAGTGTTCCCCCTGTCCAAATATTGTGTACTTACAGATTTGAATTTCAGTTTATGTTATCCTTGTGATTGGGTAGATTCTAGCGTTGATTATGCACGTTGATTTGACATAACATTGAACTAAATTTTCGAAATGATTTAACACATCTAGAAGATAAAGGACAAGATTTATTGCTGTTATAATCTGCTGTAACAAGTCATTTTCAGAGCTGTTATATGTTTGGAAAGTATGCCCTAAGGGCTGTAGCTTTGTAGTATTGAAGTACACTTGATTAGTATTTATTTTCTGGGGCTGCCTAGTGAATTGGGTGGAAGTGACATGAAGTATTTGCTGCTGTAAATTAATATATTAGAGTTATCCCTAAGGCTGAAAGTTCACAGGAAATAGATCTGTAAAACCTCAAGATGAGGTGAAATTTCTGAATTTGCATTAGAAGTCAGATTTCTGAAATATCTACATGGTATCAAAGCTGATTGGACTAAGATTACCTTCATGCTAATTTGAATGCCAGATATTTCAGTTGTTGAACCAGGGAGTGGTTGTTGGGTGGTGAAGCCTAGTGTGCTTGTGATGAGCACTTGCACTTGTGAAGGGTTTGATGGGTTGAAACCGTAGGTGCTCTTGTGATGAGAGTGTGTTTTCATCTGCAATAGGTGGTAGATCTACTTCAATGATGGCTGGTATGTGAATTATTTTCTGCAGATGTGATGCCCAGGAGGACCTGTGATAGGTGGTTGATCTGTTCTAGAGGATACCAGTGTGTTTCACCTGCGATTAGTGGAAGATCTGCTTCACTGATGGCTAGTATGTGACCCATTTTCAGTGACTGTGATGCCTTGGAGGACCTTTGTTAGGTGGCTAAATTGTTCCAGTGAATGCAAATGCTTGGAGTGGATTGATGCCTGTGATAGGCATGCTTGACCATTTGATTGTTTAGCTGATTTTTGGATCCCAGGAGGGGCTGATTCCTTCTGTGATAGATTGATGATTGTTGGGTGATCTATTTTGGTTGAGTTGTGACTCAAGGGTTTACAACAATGGCAACCTTGCTTATTTTCTATGATTGTTAAACTTTGGAGGGAGCTTTCAACATTATCCCTTGGGTATAGTATTGGACCTTGGTTGTACATCTTGTACATCTGTGCAGAGATTGATCATGGATGTTGTAATGTCCCCGTCCACTTAGGGGTTATAAGGAGAATTCTGCTAACCTAATAAAGTTCCCGTAGGCTAAGGCGGTATATTCACTAGGGAACATATTTTTCCTAGGAAAAAGACATTATAAACTTGATATGGGGAAAAGGAGGACATGGGTCCTAGGCTAATGAAAAGTCACTTTAAAATTATAAAGTGGAGAACTCGTAAATGTGACTTTTATAAAATAAAAATAAAAGTGAGCGGGAAATGACTCAAGGGAGTTAATAAAAAAGGGAAAATGAGGAGTCTCTCCTCATTCTTGCATTCGTTCATTTGGAAATTAGATTTGGAGAGCTCTTGAGGAAAGAGTCTAGGGTTTTTGGAAACCCTTCATCTATCTCTAGTTTTGGTGTTGAAACTATAAACCCTAGTCAGATCTGAGGAAGAAGTCACTTCAGGTTTCTTCATTGCACTTCACTGGATTGAGTTTCCTTCATTCGACATTTAATCTCTGTGTGTGGAGGTCGATTTGATCAAGGAGGGCGAGTTTGTCTTGGGGGGTACGAATTGTTTATGGCTGTGTTAACCCCTAGATTTTCACCCTTGAAAGTCTTGAGGGTTAAGAGCCAGCATGCAACACTTTGATTGGCATACTGAGATTTTCCCAAGGTTTTAGCACTTATGTTGAGTAGGAGGTTGGTTCACACACAAGGCAAGTACATGATCAGTACAGGGTTGCTTAGTTCAGAGTCACAGTCTACTTGGTTTCCATGCATTTTGAGAGAGAGATGTATACATACAGGTGTTGCTACTTTTTAGGAGGCACGGTTTGAGTGGGTCTCCTGACAGTTGGGGCAGTTCAAAGCATACAGTATAAATCCTTGTAGGATTCTAGGCCCGATGACATTTTTTCCAGGTGACATGCAAGAACTTGCTATTTTTGGCAGGTTGTGATCCAGGCCCCAGATTCAGATTCCGAGAGCATGGTATTTCATCCTTTGAGGCATCCAGAGGCCTTTGGACCTTTTTCCGGATGATGTCACCCAAATTACTATTTTTAGCAGGTTGAGCATCAGGGTCCGCATGACAGTTCTGATTGCATATTTGGATCCCTTATGGGCAAATGAAGTCAAGGTTATTCAGACAACTTTCTATTTTTAGCAGGTTGAGCACCAGGGCTCGCATGTCGATTTTGATTGTGGATTCGGATTCCTTGCGGAAAATCGAATTCAATGAGTATAATATCATGGACATGCGAGGACTTTCTATTTTTAGCCGTGTCTATTTTTATCAGTAGACACATGATGGTGCTCCCCCAGTCATGACGAGCATTTGTGGAAAGTTTGGGTCAGTTATGACAAGTTTCAAAATTTTGGAACTGGATGGATATTTTTAACAATTGTTATATTTAGCAAGTCCAATCATCTCCAGCAGTGACAAGTGGCAAGATCAAATTCTGACATGTGGTCGAGTTTTAGTGAGATGTGGCATCTACGTGGCATTATTTGACCAAGGGCGCATGGGGTGAGGTGGCACTTCTATGGAGAAATTTAGCCAATTGGGCTAACTTTTCTCGCTAATTCTTCTTCAACCGTCATAAAACCACTTTCCATACATTGTCCCTAAAACCCATTTCCCTTTAATTCTATCATAATCCTAAACCCATTTCCCCTTTCCACACTACCCTCACTCACATTTATTTTAATCTCATTCACTTAACCCCTTTATCATACATTTATTAATCAAAGTGGTACTTTATTTTATTATTAAATTAAAGTATAAATTTATTTAATTAAAAATATTTACTCCCTTAAACTCTACCCACTAAACCCATTTCCCTTGGTACATACCCTTTAACCCCACTAACCCATTCACACATATTCATCCCCTTTAATTATTTAATTAAAGTGTTTGTCTCCCACTCACTAATTAATTAATTCATTCATGTTCCCCTTTTAACTTGTCTCCCCATCTACTAATACGTATATCCCCATCACAATAAATAAAGCATGTCCCTTGTTATTAATTAATTAATTAATTAAAGACTTTTTTGTCTCCCCTTATCAATGTATGTGTACTTCCTTTTAACTATAGCCTATGCCCATCCATTTTAAGAAAAAAGCACATGCATTATTCATGGCTTTCCTTTGAAGCATGCGAATTCCCCACATTATTGGGCCATATGCTCCACCTCATCCATGCTAACTCCATCCACACATGCACTCGTCTACGTCATATTCAGAACACACCCTTGTGTGAGACTCCACTCAATTCCATAAATGCATCCATTCCCTTCTCGTCCACGCCATGCTTACTCCCATCCATGACTCATCCCTTCATGCACTAAAACTCACGCATTCACTCACTCTTCCATCACATTAACTCCGTCCCTTCTTCCACGTAATTCCCTTCCTCTATACTCCCATGCGCTAAGGTTTCTCCATATTTCACGAGTCGATTCACTCTCACTTAACTCATGTAACTCATGCGATTGCCTAAATTGGCTTACCTCATGCGCCTTCATAATTTTGGAAATTAGCACTTCTCAAAGCTATATATTGGATGCTTTTGATTGGTTCTTGGTCAGTTCTTGCAGTAGCAGCATAGTGTCTCTCTCATTCTCTTCTCTCTTTCTCTAGTCTAGTGGCTCCTCTTTGAGCAAAGTAGTCACTGTATCGGTTGTAGGCTTGTCAAGTGTGGTGCAATCAGCTCTCTTGGAAGCTTTATCAATAAAGAAGTGTGTGTTTGTCATTCAAGCCTCTTTTCTTGAAGATATTATGGTAAATTTGTAATCTGATATGTCATTTTATGAACTGTTTATCATGGTTAATTTTGATCATTTTGAATAGTTTTCATCTTCTTTCTAGTCTATCTTCATTGTACTAACCCTTAAGGTTCCCTCCAAGCGTATAAGATCGATTTTCTCACTGTTTTGGACCACTTTCACACGCTGTCCAAGACAAAACAGCTCGCTGATTTTTTAGTTTTTAACGCAGAAATCAGACCTTAGATCAGCCAGCAAGGTGCTTCATTGTGCCTAGGAACTCCCCCCAGAGGCTAGCAAGCACTAGCCCAAACGGAGAGGGGTTTGGTCAGTGACAATTGGGGGCATTACTCCTTTAATTAGCCAAGTTTTTTACCGCTGTCATAACAGGTTTATCCGCTCAGATTGGAGGGTAGAAATTTGTGCTAACAGGCTGAGATTTATCTTGGAGAGGCCGTGTTCTTCCTAAGCTAGAGTTTACCTCTGCCTGGACCGAATCTTTGATTTGTGGGTCGATTTCATTAATGGGGCTGTTGTCTGGTGTGAGGCCGAGTTGAGGAGCAGAGAACAGAGGTTTATCACTGCTAATGAACTTATATATTCCTGGTATGACATCCCTTCTCTAAGCTAGACGCATTTCTGGGTATGGATTTCGAGATATATTGTCTCTGTTGGAAGGCATAGTTGTACTCTGTGCTGAGCGTATTTTTCTGGAGGAGGAACTGTGGGAGCATTGCCATTATTCTGGGAGACTACTGCTGTTTATTCATATTCTGGGCGCATCATTTAAAAGAGATTCCCTCAGCTGCAATAAACATAACTGAAGGCTGATATAGAGGGGTCGAGCCACCATTTGGAGGTGTTCCTTTGCCACTGTTACACACAGTTTCCACTCTCGACAGGCCACTACAGGAGTCAACCTTTATCTCACTGAATTTCAGGTGCTATCATATTGTTGTTGAAGTCATAACCTGATATTATTATGGGAGGTTAATCATGCAAACACTGAGATAGTCTGTGTGTAATTTTCTGATTTTAAATGAAATAATCAGCCACCATTTCTAAGTTTTGCACCTTCTGAAACATATATCAGTTTGTAAAATTGCCTATGCACTGTTAGAAGGTTTATCCATTATTAAAGTGGCAAGTTTACATCTACAATTGTTGCATGCAAACTGTTCGAAGAAACATCTCAGTAATAAACTTCCATTAAACTCAGAAAATTTCACCTCAAAAACCTAGGGGTACCAAGTGGGTATATTACAGATGTGATAGCTGGTCTGATGCTAAACTATTAGTGAATTTTAATAGGTCATCTTGTGGATTTGTACTTTGTACCTGATATTGGAGAGTGGATCTTTCATTTTGTATTCTTCATATGTGCACTCTTGTCTTGGAGCATTTGGCATTGAAGAAGGTTGTGGAATTAGTTCAAAAACTATCATGATGGAATTAGTGATTGATTCCAAGCTTGCAACTAATAGAAATACTGATGAGTACCAGTGACAAGGTTGTTAGATTCTCTCAGGAAGAGGGAGTTGACCTTGATGTTATTCTTACTTCCAAATTCTTTCAAAAAGAGGGAGGTGAACTAGTTGAGATTGTTGCTTCAGTTGCCCAAGGTTTTAAGGTGCATAAAAGGGATTCTCATGCTCACAATTTGATAACCCTTTTTGGGTTGCTGTTACTTTTACCACAAGCTTGATGTTTCAGGGTCGATGAGATGAGATGTATGCAGATTTTATCTTGTTCTTTTGATAGATCCATCCACTTGCCTTGGCCTTGTTGGAGATGTGATTATCTCCGTGGGATGTCGTGAACAACTCTTGATGTGATGCCAAAATATTTTGGCCTGTGATGATGACTATAGGGATGCTGAAGTTTTGACAAGTTACTATTGATGTGTTCCTTGTTCTAAAGTGATTTCAAAGCATGGCAAGAAGTAGTTATCCAAGGTAATGTTCCTTCAGTTTCACAATGGTCACTGGTACTGGTCTTTTAGAACCCCTAGCAGAGGGGATGAGGGAGTAGCTTAGTTTGATGGTGTAAATCTAGTTTCTTTAATTTTGTTCTTTCACCTTTGCCATCCACGGGCCAAGTAGTAAATTACTTGGTTGATTGCTTCGAGAGAGAGATACACCTTTGTGAGCAATGATTGCTTGAATGATGAAGTGTGCAGACCTATACTTGTGGGAGTGACTCTCATAGAGTAGGTATGATATTCTACCATGATATAGGAGCATTCTTTTAGATTTGTGGGGGCATAGGAGTTACAAGTTGCAGATTCAGAGGGAGTTGATTGGTTTTACAAAGAACACTTTTCTCGTAAAGAGGGAGTGTCAAATTTTGGGATTACTCCAAAAGTGTCTACAACTAGCTAGGAGAGTGCTAGCTCTCCTAGTCCCTTTGCAATGCTTCATGGACATATGGATGGGCTTAGTTTGGGTGGATGCTTGACCTTCGTTAGAGTGCTAGCATGGCACCATTACTTGGGAGGTTGTTATCCTAATTGACATGATGACTAAATCATTGGGTGCACACAATGTGGCAAGTCGATTGCTTGATTAGGAGAGGAACCTCCCTAGGAAGTGGAGCACTAGGCACTTAGAGGAGGGCACTTAGTTTTAAGAGAGTGGCACCATGTGAAATGCAACTTGGAGGTTGGACACTTGACTTGAGGATGCTTGGGTTGAGGAGCATACTTCATGGAGGTCAAGTTGTGGACTTAGACACATGTTGAGGAGAAGCATTAGAGCATAGTAACCACCTTAGCACACATGTTGAGGAGCATTGAGCATAGGACATGTGGCACACAACTAGAGGAATACCTTGCATGAGGACACTTGGGTAGTGAGCCACCATGGAAAAGGGAGCATTGGACTAACAAATTGTTGGATAACACACCTCTTGGAGGAGGGACATTGAGTCCAAGAGGGATCATGCTCGGAGGTCGCACCACCTTGTGGCCTTGTAAATCCCTCGTATAGCATTTGTCGTCCTTGTATTATATAGCACTCCATGTGTTATTGCCTTATTAGTTACCTGTATGGACCTAAGTCCATGTTTTATGCTGGCCTCCTTCACCTAGTGACTAGTCTATATATAAAGGGAGGAGAGAGCCTTTGTCACTACTCACCATCAATGTTATCAAAACCAGGCCATTCATCGAACCAATCGACCCCAAAAATATGAACCGGACCGATACTGGAAAAAAACAGACCAAAAAAAGGGGTCACCAAAAAATATATAAAATATTCAAATTTCGAAAAAAGACATATATATTCATGTGCATCCATACGAATCCAAACCACTAAACACATATGCAAAGTTTCTCATGTATATAGCAAGGGTGCATATAACCTAAATAGCATCGAATGCAATCCATCTATGAACCAAAATACATCAACAGAGGCTCTAAATGGCCTCTAGAGTCCAAAAACAAATTATGCTACAACAAATAACTACATATCGTCAAAATCATTGCATATATTAAGATCATCACCATTAGTATCACCCTCTAAGCATTAAAATAACATAGAAAAAGATTAACATGCCTAATCAAATATTTTGCTAGAGTGAAGGGTACATTTTTAATAGGGTCATGACAGAGGAGTTCAACAATCAATGCCATCAACATCGAGGTACATAGAGGGCTTGGTGTTCTTGATTAAGTGCCAGTTCCATACCCTCATACATGATAGAATCCAATGGAAACGTTGCAATACTACCAATATTGAAATCCTGAAAATTGTTAAATCTGTTGAATTTTGAATGGGATCTAAAATTCTACTTTCTCCATATGAAGTTCAATGAGGTCGAAACCACTTTCAAACATCCAGAAACAATTAATCGTAATGTTAAAAAATTAAGTAAAATTTGACATTCTCCTTTATCTTTCATTTTCTATTCTTTTACATTTAGAATTTAATATTACCATTAATTACTAGGGTGAGTGAAATGGAGGGGGGGGCGCTCTTCAAATAGCATTAGTAGGGCCCTACGGTTAGGTATTGTGCTTGCAAATAACTTGATTTATTCTTTTTTTGGTCAATTTTTAAGCATCTAATTTCAGATCTGAAAATTACTTCCAAGTGACTTCAAACAATAAACCCTGTTATAGCACAAGTTGTAGGTTGGGAAAAGTCCAACCCAACCACAAAGCAAGTGCTACAACTTGGGAATCCTACACCCAATGTCACCTCGATATAGGTCCCGCACTTCAAGGGTGACTAGGTCACTCTAGGGAGGCGATCTTGGTGACCCTAGGGGGATTGAGATGGATATAAAGGGAAGTAAAGCCCCTAGAGGTCAAGTCTAAGTGGGATGAAAGGTGGGAAGATATGCCTTGTAAGTCAAGTAATTGTTTCCCCACAAGTATAGTACTTCTCCAGATGATTGTACCTGCCCGAGATGCAAGAAAAGACACTTTGCAATGATATATGTTAGTTGGATCAGCAAGTTAAGCTTGGTGTCCCTAATTTGCAGCAGTATATGACAGTTTATATCAGCAAAAAAAACATCTAAATCAGCATACAAAGATCTAAACTAGTTAAGTGAATCAGCATCAAGATTAGCAATGAATATAGGCTAAAAGGTCGCCCTTAAGAAGCAAGAGAAGATAGTTGTTGTAAATATGTATTTTCTGCAGAAAATTGCAGCCTTATGGCTGTAGCATTCAATGGCATGCAGCAGCAAAATCAACCACACAAAAGTGCCAAGAACTAGCCCAAAAGATGCGCCCTAGCTAGTAGAGTAAGTGAGGAAAATTAGAGAGCTAGTCTAGGGTTAGTTTAGGATTTATGAGAGTGTTAGTGGCTAGGGTTATGCATCCCTAATGGTTGTAGGTTAAAGTTTATAACAGCAATTAGAGTATTGAGAGAGAGGGGATGCCCTAGTGGGGGAAGACTCCTCTCAATGAGGCAAATCAACTTCAAGCAAGAAAACTTTCAAAAGGTCAAAAATTACGTTTCCCAAGGCAATGAATTTATATCTCCAATGCAATAATAAATTACTAGTGCCTTTACGATTCGGTTAATGGGGTCATGAAAAGAAAGAGCTAGAGAAGCTACCTCCTTGGGGGTGTAAGCCCTTTTACTTCCCAAGGCAAGTTTCTCTAGCTAGGGTTTAAGCTAAGAGGGTGTATGCCCTTATACTTCTCTTAGCAAACCTTTGTTAAACATTAAGATGAAGCATAAAGTGATGAAGACTATGGTGGGGGTGTATGTCCTTATACTTCCCACCTAGCTCCTAGCATAACAATACTTGACTTGAAAAATTGATAGCATAATAATAAAAGACCAGACCAAGATCAAAAGAAATACCAAGATAATCCACCACAAGAGCTAGAAAGCATCATCGAAAGCTAGCGCTCGACCTCCTCCATCAACCATTCATATACATAGCCATAAACAAGTGCATAAGAGAATGAAAGAGCCAAGCATGGTGCAAATTTCAAACCAAGTCCTCTCACAAGAGGGAGAGTTATGATTAAAATGAGATCTTATGATCTCTATTTATACAAAATGTAGCTAACATTGTGTGTCCACAAATTAGGGGTCAACAACCCTAATCTTGCCCCCTTAACAAAGTAATATTAAACAATTCACTTAAAAGTTCACTTTTTGCACAAATAAAACCCTAATTTAGGAGGACATCACCTCTTTAGAGAATGTTTTGCCACTTTGAGGAAGTAGTTGATATTGGAGAAGCATGGGTAGGCCTCCAAAGGCCACATGTCAAGCATCTAAGCACTCTCATCATGGTGAAGACCTTTCTCCTCCTCAAACGTCCATGTGTCACAAGAGTGGCATCTCACCACCATGCCCTTGCCCCAAAAGCATGACGTAAAGCTCAAAATAGGACGTTTTTCCCCTCCTGGGCAAATCATTAGCAAGTGAGGGTTGGGCTAGGTCGTCCAAGTCATCATCAAGGCCTTCCAAGTTAGATCTCTCTCATCTGGCATGCGGGCCCCTGGCATCCAACCTATGGGCTTGTAGCGCCATGGAAGCCCAAGCTAGGCTTGTTCTCCCAAAACTGTCCACCAGCTAGGTCCTGCATAGACAAATGAGCACGCCCTCCAAGGATCTCAAGTCATAACATCATGATAAGTGAATCCAATCAATAAATAACCCATCTAAGCATGTGCATCAAAGTTCACTATATCAAACAATTAACAGCTCAAAGACACTATGTAAATGTCAAGCTTGAATATGGGAGGGTTGAAGAGGTGTCCTATTGGGTAGATCTTGCCCTAGGTCAAGGAGAGTTTTCAAGAGATCCATCTCTAATCCATGTAAAGTGGATGAAGTGGTTGGGGTCAAGACTCAATGGGCTCATGACATACAAGGGGTCATAGTGTCTCATTCATGGGTGCCTTTGTAGAGGGTGTGTGGTACCTTCGTCTGCAATGCACTTTTTCCAAGCCCATCAATTTCCTTTTATCTTTGTTTCTTTGTATTTTCTTTCATAATAGCATAAGGAGAGATTGAAGGTCACTTCCCTGGCGTGGTGACCAGATGATGGCAATGTCACCCACAAACATATAATGGAAACGATGGCTCGTAATGAGAAGGTTGGCTCGTGATGGGACCCCCTTTCTCTCAACCATGCAACTGAGAGTCATTACCCTGGTTTGGTGACCAAATGATGGTAATGTCACACCACTAGATATCCATGGACATGATAGTCGGCTTGTGATGAGACCTCCTATCCTTCAACTAACCTGTTAAGCATTTTTTATTATATTTTGGATCCCCTTTACTCAAAGATAAGTGTTTTATTGCTTTCTTGGGTGATCCCTGGGAGAAGCATCTAAAAGGTTTATATAAGGCTTTTATGTTTTACCCAACATCAACCCCTCTGGGCCTTCAGCCTCTTCTTCCCATAGAATGAGGGACAACCCATTCTTGGGAAAATATACCCTAAAATCCCAAGAGATAAGGAAATGGAGGGGAATAATGATGGAAAGTGGTAAGTATGGTCGAGAACGATACGATGGCTCTGTTGTCGTCCTTATACACACTTGCTAACATGGAGTAAGTCCAATCCACTTAGTGTGTCCTTGGAGGCACAATGCCTAAGTTCAAGCCCACTGTCACCTCAACTTGAAATTCTTCCGTCTAGGCTTACTCCTAGGGAAGCAAGGGGGGTAGACCCTAGTTACTATGTGAGTGATTAAGGTGTTCTAGGAGTTGATTTTAATTAGTTAAAGTTTTCGGGGATCTAGCCTATATGAAAGGCAACCAATGCAAAGTGCAATATTTCAATCCAAAGGCAGCCCTTTCCCTAAGTCAACTAAGACTAGTGCCTAAGGTTGGACAAGGGGTCAACTAAAGTTAAAGAGTTTAGACTTCAAACTTTACATACATTACAACTAAATACAAAGAATTACTTGATACAAGATTTACAATTAGAAGTAAATACAAATAAATGAAATAAGCAACTATCTACAAAGTTGAGAATATCTAAGATACAAAAGATACAATTATGGACAAAGCAAGATAACAAGCACTAACTTGAAACTAACTTGAAACAACTTGATTGTGCAGGGAAACAAAGGTTGCTCAAAGGAAAGGATTACCACAACACATCAAGCCAACAAACCCAAACTATAGAGTGCCTCCAGAAGATGTGCAACACTAAGGGGTTGTTTCAATGTCATCCACAAGTACACAGCAACAAACCCAAACAATAAAGTTGCCTCCAAAGGATGTGCAACTTCAAGGGGTTAAACCAATAACTCAAAACACAACTTAAAAAAATGGATGAAAATGCTCAAAAACGAAGCCTCCAAGGGCAAGTGCGCAACTCTTATGTTCACTTAGTTAACATTCACACAATGTTGAAATAAAATTGCATGTAAAGTATATGGAAGTGTAAAGTGCTTACAAGATTATAAAGCATAAACCATGAAAGATAATTGAAAATACCCAAGGTTGTAGAGGATTAATTTTAGGACTAATTAAGTTATTAAATGAAATGTGAATCCTAAAACTAGGTGACTTCCCTAGAAGTCTCCCCGCTTATACCAAAAGGATTGTTGGGTGCTCACTAAGTGAGGCAAACAAGGTCACACCCTAGCTCCACAGGTCAATCCGGGGAAAAAAAGTACTCTAACAAGGGGGACACCTAGTGTCGTGAGACCATCCTTGATCTAGCACCCCCTGCCTTTTCCTTAAGAACCTTTTTTTATAGCAAAGTTGGGACAGTAAAAGGTGCTTCTAATTAAACTAGATTGATTTTAGGCCCTAAGGAACTAAAGATAAATTGAGCTTAGAATTGATTGAGTTAAGTTAAATTAGGTGAGTACAATGTGAAGTGCTTGAAAGTAAGTGCTTGCAAACGAAATAAAAGTACTTGATAAAAGTAAATAGCTTTGAAACAATGAAGTACTTGAAATGAAACTTGCAAGAAATAAAAGTGTTTGGAAAAGTAAATTGCAAGATATCAAAGTACTTGGAAAAGTAAATAACTTGAAAGAGCAAAGTACTTGAAATTAAATCTTTCAATGACTTGAAAATAAAATGAAATAGACAAATAAGCAAAGTAAATGATTATGTCTCCATGGGCTTAAGCAAACATTATGTGATTACTTCTAAGATCTAGAGATTTAAAGTTTAAACCATTAAGCATGAACAAGATGTAAATAACCAAAAATATCTACCTAGCCTTACGATATAGGATGGTTGACTTGGCCAAACACTTTCCTAGTTGTAGGCAAACAAGTAAATGAAATAGAAAGATAACTTGAAAAAGGAAACTAAACTAAGCAACCACAACAAGTGCACAAGGTGGAGGACAAAGCCTTCCGGTTTTGTGCACAAGTGGGTGATGAAGTAAAGAACTTGAAAATAAAAACTTGGAAATAAATCCTAGCCACACAACCTTGTCCTAATGACAAGTGGAGCAAACAATTAAATAACAAATGCCGAAAATAAATCTACAATCCTAGCCTTACGTTTTAGGATTGTTAGCTTGACCAAACTCTTTCCTAGGTGTAGGAAAAACTAAAAACAAAAGCGCAGAAAATTTACAATATTTAGAGAAATGCAAGCCCTTGGGACTCCCTTCGGCTTGCTTACAATGAGAAATAGAAGAGAAAGAAGTGGGTACTTGTTACCCAAACTTGGGAGGTTGATCTCCTGCTTGTAGATGCCACAAATGGGCTTTTGATCACTTCTTTTGTCACCAACCTACAAAAAAACAGCAAGCAAAAGCTTGCTGGAAATGCTGCACAAAGTGACGCAAACTCAAGAAAATTTATGTTAGTAACACAGAAATTTTCTGCAAAAAATTACAGCAAAGAAATATGATTTAAAACGACATATTCTATGTGTTAGAATGCCCAAAAGTGAAAGGAAAATAACATAAATAAATTGCAGAAAATTTTGAAGGTGAAAGTGTAATGATCCCAAGCCATTATGCCAGGATCATCACGGTTTTGGGTGTCTTTTAAAACTTTTTCTGGTTGTGGTATTTCGTCAAACACTTCGCTGACCTACTTGTTTACATGTGTTTACTTGCTAAATAGCCTCTTGATTTCGGCCTTAGGGTTTACTGATGTGTTTATATGAATGTTTGCAGCAAATAACAAGAAGAGACAACCATGGAACATACCTCAACCATATGCAATATGCTAGACAAGCCAAAACATCTCAAATATGTTTTTATTCATGAATAGAGGAACCTACTACAATGAAGATGCCAATCTGGAATGCTCAACAGATGGCCAAGAAGATAGATAATAGAGTTGCTACAAAAAGCTCCAATAGAAGCCTCCAAAGGCTAGATATACAATGAAGACTGAATACAAGTAGATCTAGGTCGTATGAAAGCTAAACCACCAAGCTAGGAAGTGCCACGTCCTGCTGGATAGTTGAAGCTCCTCAACAATTTGGCCCTGCTGCCAAAAGTGTCCAATCACCTCAAGAAAGATGCCAAACAATAGATCGGGTGATGGTAAGAACAACCCAGGCGTCTGAATCTCCAAGATCCCTCTCAAACCCTGTAGATCTTAACCTCCTCCAATGTATGGTGCGCCCCACTGGATGACTGAAACCCTAATAATTCGGCCTCTCTCCTAGAGACCACCAATAGCTCCACCAATCCACTAGAATGATAGATCGGGGCACGACAATGAAAACCCAAATGCTCAACTAACCAAAATGCTTGTTGGATCCTTAGATCTAGCTGCCCTCCAAATGATGGTGCACCCTCCTCTTAGGGAAATCGTCCCTCTCTCAATGTCAATCAATCCTCCATAAGAATACCTCCAAAAATATCCAATAATGGTGCTATGGTACCTGCAAGGAAAACCCAATACCTGGAATTCCTGAAATCCCTTCTCCTCAGCTAGAATGAATCCTCCCTCAATGGATGGTGCGCCCCTCTTGCTGGAAACCCTCAACTGGTGCACCCTCTCTCTATCTGCACCTGAAACTGATGTAGAATCCCCCTGCAACTGAGTAGATCTGGAACTAGAATGGTGTGGGAGCGTATTGCATCTCCAAGACCAACCTTGGGACAAGCTAGGTGGGATCTTTCACCATCGAATCGTCCTCTAGGGTTTGTTAAGTCAAAACCCTCAAAACCCCCAATGTTGGGTTCACTAGCTAGAAGCCAGATATGAAAATATGATCATACATGAATGAATGAGTAGAGGCCCTTGCCTTTCCTTTATACTTTTTGCTCTTCTTGTCCCTCCAAATCGACTTTCATTCTATTAATATTTAATTAATTAATTAAATCACTTTAATTAATTAATTAACCTTTTTACCTCTGAAAAACATCTTATCTCTCCTTGTGGCTTCCCTGGCCACTGAAAGTCACTTCTCACCATCCCATCCTGTAGTGTTGCTTCTCTCGATTCCAATGAGCTATTACACTGAGAGGTTCCTCCAAGTAATGTGTCCAAAATGACCTCTTCAGTGAATTCAATTAGCTTATAGCTCAAAATAGTCAAAATCATGGAAATCGTTGAAATGCAACGGAACCAAAGACAACATGTGCAGAATGGCTCATAATGATGGAATATGATGAGCAATGCAAGCTAGACCCCACAATGCCTCTCAATAACCCCTGTACTCGCTATAACCTCCATCTGGCTACTCTGGTCATCATAAACCTTTGCACTGTGATGATGTCCCAAAGTGAGATCTCTACTCTAAGCTAGTAAACAAATGCATACACAAAAGAATTGCACCAATACAAGTCACCTCCAATAGATGATGCAGCAAGAGTACTCTCAATACACCATATGTCTCCAAAGCTTTCTTCTATTAATGAAAGTAGAAAGTTGTTGCAAATACTTGCAACAAGCTTCTTTCCAAAAATGTTGAGCAAGAATTAGAAAGAGAGAAAGATGGGAGAGACGAGGGAAATTTGAGTATAGTAACAGTAGGAAAAGAATAGATGATAAATTAGGAGGGGAGGGGCTTTATTTATACTTGGGAAGCAAGAGCTACCCCTCTTGGATGCTCTCCAAGTGTCAATCCTTAAGCAACATTGAGAATCTCAAGGAGGGGGGCGCACTTTCTAGGGTTTGAGAGGAGTTAGGGTTTTGGTAATGAGTGGGGTGTGAGTTGGAAAGCATTTTGACAAATCAATGGATGAGGTGGAGGTACTAGGAAGGCGCACTTAGGGAGAGAAGGGTCCCACCACTTTAATTTTTTATTTTCCATAGTTTTCTCTATGGAAAACTATGACTTTTTGATGTGATGGCAAAGTGGGAAAGGGTGGATTAAGGTTTAGGAAGGGTTTAGATAGCTTAGGTATGGGTTTAGGCATCATCTCCCATCTTTTCTCTAACCATTTTGCTAATATTACAAAAATTTGACATTTTGACTATGTCAAATCAAGCAATTAAATTGTTGTTTTAGACTAACTTAGACTCTTCATGGACACCTAGCAAAACTTCTCCAATTGAGTTGAAACTTGGTCCAAGGGTGTAGGGGGTATCATTCCATTTCTTTTGAACACAAATACCCCTATCAAAATCCCAAGGACCTAGTTTTTACATTTTTTATCAAAAATTAATTAAAATTACCATTAACTAGGTAATTTTAAAAAATTAAAAAAAATATACTTTAGACTCGATGGAATTCCGCAAGACTCTAGGAGATGTCTAGCATGGTCATTTACAATATTTCTAGACACTAGGTACCATAGGGCTCGACCATTAGAACGCCTTTCACCACTTTGGAGGATTTATTGTGGGAGTGAAAAACTCAAGGGAAATTAATAAGGCTAGTTAGGCCAAATTAATAACCTAAGGAAAAAAAACACTCGATGAAAGGGACTCCTCTAATGATGGAATCCTAGGCAACTGACCTAAACTATGATCCATGCTGACCCATTACATTATTATCCCACGCACGGGAGCAGAAATTCCAATTACAAAAATAAGTGTTGAAGGCCAAAACTGCCTTGTAGAACCAACAAGTATTCAACTTGATAGCACCATCAAGTGCATATCTTCATGGTACATGGAGTTGACCCCCTAGTTGAAATAGGTGGTTAACATTTGGCTCCACATCGGGACGTGTGTTTGATCTTCACTTGGGAAGGAGAGCATACGAGAATCCAGCATCTACAAAACAAAGTGCTCACCAATACCCAACATAAATACATGTATACAATGAATAAACAAAATGCTATAAACAATAATTACATAATGAAATAACTATTGTACAACAATTACAAAATGAAACTATGATACAACAAAACATCTAAGTAACATAATTACATAATGAATGAAATAATACAAAACTAAAAATAAAGGAGAAGGGTTCAAGATACGTTAGAAAGGGTGTCTCTTTGGACACCAAGTTGCCCATCATCTGAAGAAGAGTTTCAGTTGTTGCCCATTCCTCGTAATGTTAATGGGCTCACCATCCAAATGGCTGAGATGGAAAGAATTAGGACTTGTTATTTCTCGAATCACATATGGACCTGTTATCCCCGATATCTAGGGATAACTAGGAGATCATGTCTCGAGGCCCACAGGTCCTAGACATGGAGTACCGAGAGCAGGATTGACTTGAGCATGGCCCTGGAGGGCCCATCTTTCTTCTTCTTCATCAG
>SNQJ01S0149316.1:5316-23427 GCA_010110895.2 Picea sitchensis | reverse complement strand
CATAATAACCATATGCAAAAGGTTTGAAAATATTCTATGTGATTCATAAAATGCATGATATGGTTACCTCAAAAATTTGGAGTAAAATATTCTACAATGAGTCCAAGGTTGATCCAATATATGATAATTTGCTTCTGGTGGAATTCCATCGTTCTCATGTGAAATATCCTAAATTAGATACTAACTGATGACACAATTTACTTCCCTTGTTCTAGCAATGGCACATTATAGACCCTCTTTTCAATACAAAGTTTTCCCTAATCCTAGCAAGTTTTGACATTGTGACTTATAAATGGAATGAAATTGGCACACTCAAACTAGAACACACCTATTTAATGGGACCAAAATTATAAATAATATAATATGAATGTAAAATGTATGTAACATTAAGCAATTTTATGTACAAGTGTGATCTGGATTTAATATCAGAACGAGATGAATAACATATTGAATACCATAACATGGAGATACAAAGAAAAACAACAGATATCCAATGAACAATAACTTATATTGAATAAATAAAATATGTTGAAATTGTAAAACCACAGAACTGAAACAATTTGTTCGAATGGTGGTAGCTATCTCTGATAAGAGAATTGGCTGCTACATGCATTCGTATGAGCACAATGATTAAAATGAGGCTCCAAAGGAATTTTTAACATTACTTGTGAATTCCAAAACTCTATACATCCAAAAAACTAAGCCTAGGAGATGAAATGCCAAAAGTTATGTGGGCCTCGATGGGTAAGTTGGTACCTCAACTTCCTGGGGTCATAACTTTTTCATATGACCTTTGTTTTAGGCACATGATAGCCCGTTGGAAAGTTATTTTTGAGAACTACAGATTGTGTCATAAAAAATCTAACTTTATTTATAGTTTCAATGTGGTAAGACAAAAAAACACTATTAAGGGCCCCAAAACGGCTCTGTAAGTACAAAAAGATGTACTGACATGAAAAATTATGAAATAAGCCAATTGGATTAGGTATAAAACCAACAATATCCACTTGGAAGATGTGTAGGGCTTAATACATCCCTGGAAGTGTAGAACCCACAATTACAAATAAGTACAGAAGAACATGTTGAACTAGAAATTGTCAAGAGGAGACAGTTGGAATAGGTGGGTGGCCACCAATATCCACCTGGATCACATCTTCCCACTTAGGAATCAATGGTCTACATTGTGTTGAGTGCCCTCATTAGTTGAAGGAAATTATGTTGAATTTGGCCCCGGGTGAGCCACTTGCCTTGGCATATGAGTTGCCTTGCCTTGACAACCCTATAAAGTTGGATCCTATGTTGGAGAGTGCCCTTGACCTGTGTGTCCACTATCTGATCAGTGGATTTTTGTTTGATGCAGTCAGGGTTTAGATCTGTTGGTTTCAATATTTTTTTGATCTCTGAGGTGTCCAATAATGGTGGAAAATATGGCCGAAGCAGGTCAACATTGAACATTGGATGCAAGCCAAGGAAGGGTGGAGTGTTGATCTCAAAATAATTTCTACCCATATCCTTGGTGATAGTGTAAGTCCCATAGAAAAGTGGGCAAAGATTTTGATGGGGACCTGTAAGGTGCTCTTTATCCAATTGTAACCAAACCTTGTCTCCCACCTGAAACTGGTGTAGTACCTAGTGTTGATCATAGCATTGCTTGTACTTAGCATTGGATTTATGAAAAATTTCATGGACCTATTGGTAGATGTGTTGAATCTACTCAATGAATATGGTGGCTTTGTCAGCCTCAGACTGAACATGAGGATATTATGCATGTGTGGTTGCAAGAGGTAGTGCAACATCAATGGGAACCAAGGGTTGGGATCCTATCCCCACCTGAAATGGGATATGGTCAGTGGATCTATGGAGAGCCATGTTGTAGTTGTGATGAACATAGGGAAGACTCTCATCCCATGTATGCAGATTCTTAGAGTTGTACATGTGCGGGATGTGTACAATCATCCGATTGACTACCTCTTTATGGTCATCGGGTTGGGGGTGGAAAGCAGTGGATTTAGTGAGCTTGGTCTCCAAAAGTGACCAGAGACTATGTGTTGAGGAACCTGTTGTCTCGATATGAGGTGATTGTCTATGGTATCCAAAAATGGACCCACACTCGTTCGAAGAATAACTTGGTAGTATCTGCCACTGTGATGCTCTTCTTGTAGGTTGTGATAATGGCCATCTTCAAAAACCGATCAACCACCAAAAATACATAATCATTGTCGTTCTTGGTGGATAGAAGACCAAACATGTAATCCATTGATATGGATTCCCAAGGCCTCTCGGAAGTAGGAAGAGGGGTCTATAAGCCTTACTTTTTGATGGTTGGCTTGTAAATGACACATACAATGCAAGATCTAATATACTTGTTGACATCTTGTCGAAGTTTTGGCCAATACAAATATTTCTATAGAACGACCATTGTTTTCTCCACAAAACAATTTCCTACCATCCGACTGAATTGAGCCTCCCAAATTATCTTTGCACGCTCTCTTCTGGGAACCCAAAGGTGGCACATATGGCATAACATCCCATCTTCGATGAGAAAATCAGTGACATTCTCTCATGTACCCAAGAGCTGATAGGTGGTGGTGAAGTTAGGGTCACGCTGATAAAGTTGTTGCCACTTAGATGCCTCATTCCCATAAGAATGGAGCACTGTGGTGAGTGCAACAATGGGAGGGTAGCTAAGGCAGTCAGTGACACTATTTGTGCTCCTTGTTTTATACTTGATGTTGAGATGGACTGTTGTAGGTATGTGGACCACTTTCGATGGAATTCGTTCTGCAACTTTCCCGGTTTTTGTATGAACTACAGAGGATCGTGATAAGTGTAGATGATTGTATCATTTCCGAGAATGTAATGTTTCCATTGACGACATGCTTGCATAATGGAATCCATTTATTTTTCATAGGTGGGGTATTTTTGGATAGTATCTGAGAGTGTCTCACTATGGTATTCTATTGGATGACTGCGTCAAGTGAGAAATTCTCCTACAGCATAGTCGGAGGCGTCAATCTCAATATGGAACGGTTGTTGCAGATTGGGTAAGAAGAGTACTGGAGCTAAGCACAAGCAATGTTTCCTATCATCAAATGCCTATTTTTGTGCCTTCTCCCATGAAAACTTTTCCTTTCCATTTCCCTTGGTTACTTGGCTGAGGGCCCATGCAATATGGGAGAACCCCAATACAAACCTTCGGTAGAAGTTGGCAAGTCCCAAGAATATTTGAAGATCGGTTAGTGTGGTCGAGGTTGGCCAATCATGAATGAGTTGGATATTAATTGGATCTACATGTACCCCATGCTTGTAAAAAATGTATCCCAAATATTGGACCTTGTCCATCCCAAAGGAGCATTTTTCCAAGTTGGAATATAGCTTGTGCTCTCGAAGAGTGCCCAAAACCTGTTGAATATGATTCATGTGCTCCTCCCAAGTTTTGTTGAAGATGAGGATGTCATCTAGATATACCACCACAAAATAGTTGGTGAAGGGTCTCAATACATCATCCATCAATCTCATGAAATTTGTTGGTTCAATGTGAACCTAGTGGTAGTCATCATTCGAAGATACCTTCATTAGATTTGAAAGTTATCTTCCATACATTAGTTGGTTCGATAGGAACCTAGTGTTATCCGGACTTTAGTTCAATCTTGTTGAAGAACTTTTACCCCTTGATTTGGTCAAGAAGGTGATCAATTCAAGAAATTGGGTACTGGTTCGTGACTGTTATTTTGTTTAATACTCAATAATCAATGCAGAGCCGCCAGGTCCATTCTTTCTTCTACACCAACACAATCGGGCTTCCACAAGGGGAAGAGTTGGGTCAGATGTGCCCCTTTTGAAGAAACTCTTGGATCTGGTGCTTGATTTCATCATTTTCCATTAGCGAGTGACGATAGACTAGTCCATTAGGCAACAATTCACCAGGGGTTAGATCAATTGGATGCTTGACTTGGCACTGTGTCAATACCCCGATGGGTGAGGAAAATATTTCTCTGTACTCTTCCATGATCCAGTCCACTTAATTCTATTGAAAAGAGAGGCTCTATGTAGAGGTCACAGATGTGGAGCTGACATTATTCTTATTACAAGCATGGATCATAAAGAATAATAAATTCCCAGTTTGTGAAACGACCTTACTGCATTTCTTAGCAGAGATTAAATAAATAGCAGTAGGAGAAGATACCTCTGGTATCCTATACAATTTTCTACCCAAAGTAATAATAACACTTCGGGGTCTAGACTCATACACATCATGTCGCTTCCACAAATATGGCTGGCCTAAAAGAACATCACAAACTTCAAGGGGAGAAATATCACACAATACCTCATATTTGAAGGGCTTGATGTTGTAGGGAAGATGACATTGTTGGCTGACGCGGAATTCTTGTCCTTGGCGAAGCTAGTCAATGGTGTAGGGTTGTGGGTGTGTTGTTATCAACAGGTCCAGTCGCTTGATGAACTCTATTGAAATCAGGTTCTTCTGACTACCGCTATCAATAATGAAATGCAATGGAGTCCCCTTTACCCACGTTTGTGAGTGAAAGAGGCGTTCCCCTTGCTCTGATTCTTCTATTTCTCTTGACTAGACTTTGGTGGTAGTGATAGTGGCACTGGGTTTGGCTTCAATGATCTGCTTCCCACTTTCTGGATTTTATTTGGAGTCAGAATCTACCTCTAACTCAAAAGCTTCCAGCTCAGACACTAGTGACTACTTTGAGCGACATTCTTCGGTGTTGTGCCAAGGTCTTTTATGGTACTCACACCAATTTCTTGTGTCCTTATTCAACTTCTAATTACCCTTCTTGGGTTGTGGCTTAGATCGGTTGTCCTGAGAGTGGTCATCTTTCCTTTGTCCCTTTCTTGTTGGGTTGGGGTCACCTTTTCCCTATTTCAGCTATGAGGAATTTTCAAATCCAAAATCTCGCCTCTTCTGCTTAAATTTATTCTTGATCTTGAAAGAATGTCTATAAGCCAAAAATGTTGATGCAATGTCTAGAAAGTCCATTTCCATTTGGATGTATATGTGTAGAAATCCATGGTATTTGAGCACCACATGTCGTTCAGATTCTTTGATACCCAATTTGTTGTTCAAAGTATCGAAAATATTGGTGAAATCTAGTATTGCTTGGTCCCTTTCTTGTTGCATCATGGTCCATCTTGTGTACTGGTCCTCGTAGCTTCCAACATGGTAGTATTTTTCTTTAATGGAATCCTTGAAGGAATCCCCGGTAGGGGTGACCAAAATTATTGCATATTCCTATGTGTTCCTTTTCTCACAGTATGTATCCCACTGGTCCTTAACATGGGGGATGACCTTGAAGACTGTAAAAGTAATCTTTACCCTATTGGAAAAATTGTGGATCGAAAAATACCCTTCGAGGAGATTCAACCATTTATCTACAGCATCAGTCCTTCAAATAATGGAATATAAAACTTTTATTGTACCTTAAAGGGGGTTGCATGGATGCTTGATGAATATGTGCCTCCTGTGGGCAACCGTCGAAGGATATGTGCAAATTTTTCCATCGTCTCTTTCTTTTTTCGTGCAAGGGCTTCCTCGAGCAATATTTTAAAAGGATCTCCTAATCCATCATCTTTATTCTTGTCTCCAATGAGTTGTGGTCAGGTTGAGCGCAACTGATATTGCAAAGGCTCGACTGATTCGAGTCCCAACTTATTGTACCCATATCTTTTCGGGGACATGTACAAAGAAAAACAGATGAAGAGTATATTGTTCCTATACCACTGATCCAGATTTATGAGCGGAACGAAATGAATAATAGATTTAATGCCATAACACAAATATATGGGGAAAAACAACAGATATCCATTCAAGAATAAATTCTATTGAATAAATAAAATAGGTTGAAACTGTAAAACTACAAAACAAAAACAACTTACTTGAATGGTGGTAGTTATCTCTAAGAAGAGATGTGGCTGCTACGCACATCAGTCTGAGTAGAAAAATTACAATGAGGCTCCAGAGGCCTTTTTAATATTTCTCGTGAATTCCAAAACCTTATACATCTAAAAACATAACCCTAAGAGATGAAACGCCAAAACTTATGTGGGCCCTGATGGGTAAGTTGGTACCTCAACTTCCTGGGGTCATAACGTTTGCATACGACCTCCATTTTAGGCGTGTAATAGCTCTTTGGAAAGGTATTTTCGAGAGATACACATTATGATGTCAAAATTTGACTATGGAAAGTTAAAAAACACTATTTAGGGCCCCAAAATGGACCTAGAAATACAAAAAGATGTACTGACATGAAAAATTCCAAAATAAGCGAGTTGAATTAGGTGGGAATCCACCGATATCCACATGGAAGATGTGTATGGCTTCAAACAGCTCTGGAAGTGTAGAAACCACAATTACAACAAAGTACATAAGGACGTGTTGAACTAAAAATTGTGAAGAGGAGCTAGTTGAAATAGGTGGGTGGCCACCTGGATCAAAGTGATTCATTAAAGAGATTGTTACAAGAGGTATGGAGTGAAACCCCACAACTATCAACTCTTAACAGTGTGAAAATCATAGTAGATGTTACAAGAAGAGAATTTCTACTATATAAGGTTCTTGTTACCACAAAATGAAGTCACACAATGGAGGTTTTAATGTTGATTCCCATGAGTTTGGAAATGGCTCAAATCCAAACAGGAATTGATGGATCACGCCGTGGTAACTTGGTTACAATACCCTTATCGTTTGCACACAGTATTCTAATTGCCATCTGATTTTTTGAATAATTGTTTGACATGAGATCATGCTTTAATTTTATGTGGAGTACTGGAGGTATGGATTGGTATTCATGTCTACTCATTAGTTTGAATTTTATATCATGTGCTTAGTGTTGTTTCGAGGAAAAGAAAAAACTGAACCTCTCGAGACTCTCAAAAAATCCTCGTGTGTATCTGTGTGAGTCTAGAGTCCACTGTGGACAAAATAATAAGAGAGGATTTCAATTGTAAGAATAAAAAAATTGTTTGACATATTAAAATGTAGCACCTTTTCTTTATGTTGAGCTGATTGAAAGTCTTGCTCAATGGCATTGGCCACCACTAAGGCCAAATTATTTTATTTCGAAAAGAAAAAAACATAAATAATGAATGGATGGAAAGGATTAATGTGTTCATCCTTATGAAATTCCATCTATACAATGCCCATTTATGCAGCAGAAGATTACGTTGTAGTTGAAAGCGATAAAAATCACCATGATGTTGGAAACGTCCTGTTAGCACTAGAAGTCACCTTCTGACTGCAAGGGAGGTAAGCCCAGTACCCAACAGTTTATATGTCAAAATGAATAATTTTAAAGGGGTTCGAATGGGTGTAGGCTCAGGCTAATATCGTTTTAACTTATAAAACTAGACCAGCATGCACCCACAAATGAGGCCTCGATTCAAATTTAGTCAGTAAGTTGTAGTAAGGGTGAGAAAGAGGAAGAAATTGAGGAGAAAATGAAAAGGTCTTCTCTGGACAATAGGTCTTCCAGTATCCTAAGGAGGAAAATCTCAGAATAAAAGATCCTCTTGGATTCAGAATTCAAGATATTGAAAATGTTATAACCGGCCGATAATCCAAAATCCATTACAACTCAGCGATAAACATCCATCTGAATTCTTTAATAATGAACATTGAATATAAGAGGCAATAAAGCATGGAAACAAGAAGTTGACTTTCATTAAACCATAAGTCTTATATCGAATTACATAACCATATAACCAACATGCTTTATAAAAACTTTACAAAATGGGAGCACAGATCAACCATTGATCCTTACCAAATATCAAAATGACTCCTATATACTCAAAAATATTTTCCACTACCAACAAAAGCATGCTCGAGATTCTCATCCAATTCCATACGTGTCTTCCTAGTTATACTATGCATGCAGTCTCCTCTGCGCATGCCTTCCCCTCTCAGAGGCAAGCTCTGTTATGCCAGTCCTTTCTGTCTTTCCATTTATGCGGTGAGATGAGGTCTCAACTGCCACCTTACTTTCATGAATTATCTGCATCAAGACTAAAACACGACCTAATTCCAAGGGGGCAACCACATGCTACTCTCAGATACAATGCCATATAAATGTGTGATTGACGTGGTTCTCAAAGGTGGTTCAGGTTCACACCACTTTTGAGCCTGCAATCCACCACCTTTTGCAACGTATTAATTTTTCCAAACCACGGTTTCAATTACAGGACCGCTCAAGAAAAGTAACGCCCGAGCACGTCGCATCCCCACAATGGACTGTGGATGTAGATCTGGTCTCGATATGATATCTAGACTCTCCTACTAGATTTGGCGCCACTGCTAATCTTAACCTCCCACCATCTTTATAATCCGCCAAACTGTGCCCTGGGGGGATGCTACTTTTGACGTTGAACATGAAAAACCATGTCGAGGAAAAACCTCTGAAGCAAAGGATCTGCTCCCATGTGTTTCGGTACTTCGGGACTTCGATGCTTCAGGCCTTCAGGACTTGGCATGTTTCTCGTTTCAAAACTCCCAAAGTAAAACACCTAGAGTCACATATCTGATGACATGTCATAGTCTAGATTCAAATGGTCGAGATCTACTTCGAGGCTTCGAGGCTTCGGGCCTTCAGGACTTCATCATTTTTCATGGTGAAATACTTCATGCAATTCTGAAAATGTGAATACCCAAGGGCCGTTAATTTGATCCTCGTAGGGGATTTCCGTCGTCGCAAAACTGAGCCCACCTATTTGTTTTTTAGGCCCAAAATGAGATACTCTACATGATTCACTCGAACGTTTCCTGTGCAGACCACAAACTTTCATGACCTGCTTCCCTTGAAAACTATATGTGATAAAATTTGTGTCCACAGGGGATGGCATGCTCCATGCAAGATGCCAAGAACAAGCAATTCCATTCGCCTTATGCATTGGGCTATGGAGTCTAGTTCAAAAAGTTATGTTGAGGACTACAGGCCAACAAACACACTATTGTAAACGAAAGAAAATACATGGGCTCTAAAGGAGATTATTAATGTATATTCCTATACTAATTGATTTTTTACATAGTGCTAGGTGAAAGCAAACTTCCACCATAGCCATTCAAGCAACTTTCTAGCTGCAAATTTGCTTATTTTTCCAATGATTGATAACAATTAATGTAACTGTGATAGAAGAATGGTTACATTCTTCAAATTTCCTTCTAATGTTGAGGTCAGGATAAATATGGGCAGCTTAAAAACATGAAGGAAATACAAATCCATGTATTCCTCCACAGGCTCATAGGACAAGCGACAAACTACAGAAAATTTGCAACAGGTAACCTAATTTGTCATGCAGCTATTCACACTAGGATGAATCTCTCTGGAAAGCGCAGGTGGGTGAAAGGTTGGTGCAGGCTGATTTTTCTCAGGTGATGGCTTCTCAATTACAGGCTTAGGATAGGAACCAAAATTCCCCTTCTGCTACACCTTTTCTTCTTCATGGCTCTCCTGAGGGTCATATTCATAATCATCATAAACAAGACCCATGGGAAATTTATTCTCATTTACAGGGTATGAATAGGAGATAAACTATGCATTTGTCTCCTCCTTTTATTCTTCATGGATCTCCCAAGTATTAGATTCACAATCAAAATAAATAGGAACAATGGGAGATCTCTTCTCTTCCTCATCTTTGTTGGGATATTCATGAACAATCGTTTGTTCTTGGTCAGTATCTGACATCACTTCTTCATCATAAGCAGCGATTCTAAGGACATCTGTTTCTAGGACTGGAATATCCTCTATATTTTCTTCGTAAGAGTGGTGAGAAAAATCTACCTTCAATTCCTCTATACTTGCAGAAAGTGATTGTATCAGCTCCATCAACTCCTCTGGGGGATGTCCCTGATCCTCACATCTTTTGCAAGAACGAACTATGTCCTAAAAACCATCCCTATACTCCTCACAATAGTTATGACAAATTAACTAAGAAGAATAAAACTTTTGACAGTGCCTATTGAAAGTTGCATGAAATTCTCCAAGGGAGGAGATGCTAGCAGGGGGTAAGGAGTGATACCACTAATGAGCATCTCCTGCTAATGAGAACATGAACATATTCATTAATACATCTTCATGATGTATCTCCCACTTATGCATGAGTTCATTAAACTCATGTAGATGATGAGTAGGGTTGTCCTCTTTACGCTCTCTAAATATGGGCAAATAATTGTCGCATTCATTTGGAGTAGGGACAACATTAGGAAAACTGGGAACAACAGAAAAATTAAAAGGAGAAAACCTTCGAGCCAGGATTCTTTCCATTTCAAACTAGTGGAGTCACCAATTGATCCTTTAATCATGGAGTCACCAGGTGAATGACATGTAGTCTGAATGTGTCTGGTCTTTGTTCACCATCAAAGACCAGATATTATCATTGTCAATCTCCTGGGGAACTTTCAATATGAGAAAGCGGCTGCTAAAAGCCTTCTTGAAAAAGTTCTCTGGGTCAGCTTCAGACGTTGCTAGAGGTAGTAGTGAAGTGGACCTCATGTGACTTGCTTTAGGATATAGAGCTTAAATAGTGGAGTCAAAACAGTGGAGTCTCCAGGTGAAAGTTGCAATCTTCAATGGTACTGATATCTGATACACATTCAGAATCAGATCTTCTTTGTCATTCTATCCCAAAGAAAAGTCTTTAATTCGTTCCCCGACAACGACGCCACTTATGTTAGCACTAGAAGTCACCTCTTGAATACAGGGGAGGTAATCCCAGTACCCATCAATTTATATATCACAATGAATAATTTTAAAGGGGGTCGAATGGGCGCAGGCTCAGGATAATATCGTTTTAACTCAAAAAACTAGACCAACATGCACCCACAAGTGAGGTCTCGATTCAACTTTAGTCAGTAAGTTATAGTAAGGGTGAGTGTTATAACCCTAATTTGCACCAAACATACTTACCTAACATCAGGCCATCTCATATGCCTTCTTTGCCAAGCCAATACTGAACAACTCTTCTTAAAAACACCCTTTTTAAAGGCCGAGGTGGCCTACTCCACTACAACCCACGTGTACACTCTAGCTAGCCCACTATAGCCTGCATGTACCTACAAAAGCACAAAAAATTGAAAGTCGCTGACGGAACACATAGTTTTGGGTAAGTTAACTAAACATTTCGACCATGCATGACCAGTCATTCGACTAAATACCTAGATCCTTCTAGCCTATAAAATAAGGGGTAGGGTCCCATTTGAAAGGAGGAAAATCATAGTAAAGAAACTCTACTCGAATTCATATTCCCCTTTGCCCAAGATTCTGCACCCATTTTGTGATTTCAATGAAGAAGAGAAGCAAGTGTGTTAGTAGTTGGTGCACAGTAGAAGAGGAGCCCAGGACTAGATTCGTGGAGCAGTGTCTGCCTTCATTATTGTAAATTTATTTAGTGAAGTTCATAATAAAGAAGTACTTTTCCTATCCCACCATATGAGGTTTCCATTGTTTATTGTGTACATGTTGATTAAATATCTAACCCATTAGTTTGTATATCAAATGCATGTGGAGTTGTTTGTTTGTCTTTTGTGAATGTAGGTCATCCTTAGGAGGAGAGTTGTAGTCAAAGAGCAACCAAGCGTGAAGAGGGATCAATACTAAACGTCGGAATTAAGCTATGCTGACTTGATCTTCTTAACTGTGTATTTTCTTAAGAGTAATGGGGATTAGGTCTAGGATGATGGTAAAAAGTAGGAATCTTTAGGTATTTTATGCATGCATGATAAAACCCTAAGTGCTAGTCTATAGGGGGATTTACCACTCACAACAAAATTGGTGATCGTACTGGGGATCTCTTGGGTTTTCTAGGGATACTTTTTGGTAGTTTTAAATTGATTTCATCACCTTTTTTCTAAGTTTCTGCAAGAGTCTGAGCTAGTAGGGATTCTGGTCTTCCATACTAGTATTCCCTACATTCTTTGCTTGGCTGCATTTTCTTTTTGGGAAGTCACAGAGGTACAAGTGGCCTGCCTAAGGCCTGCATGCATGTACATGCACCCAACTTTCACACAACCTACATGGACACGCTAGCTGATGAAGTGACTATAGTGTGGCTAGGATCAATTTTTTTTTATTAAAGAGGAAATCATCCTCTTCCCTGTCATAAGTGATCCTTCTCAGGGGTTTTCTGAAACTCATTTTGGTCTCTGTTTTTTTAGTTTGTAGCTTAGGTGCCACCTCAGATTGGTTTTGTTCTATGAAATTTTCCTTGAATTGTTTTTCTTTTCTGACAAAGTAGGCTTCTGAGTCTTCAATAGATTTTGGTTCTCAATACCAATAGTCTCTACTAGTGGTTGATTGCTAGTCTTTTCAATTTTGAAGATTTGCAGAGGTACACGCAGCCCGCATAAGGTCTGCATGCGTGTACATGTGCTCTGACCTTACATAGCTCACGTGCACACATTAGTTGTTGAACTATCAAAATCATACCTGTTGAGAAAAGTTTTGTTTAAGTAGAGACAATCATCCTTTTCCTTGTCAATAGTTATACCTCTTAGGGTTCTTGGTCTCCGTCATAGCATTCAACAACTTAAGTCTTATCACAACAATAACTTTCTTTTTCATTAAAAAGTTTTCCTAAATTTTTTTCTTTCATAGGGTTTTTAGACAAGTGTGAGAGTTTGATTTCATCAATTTGTGTGTTATTGTCAGTAACTCTTTGTGATCTACGCTTAGGCCATAAGTTTTCTTGGTCTTTACTGGTCATCATTTTTCCTTTTTTCTTTGTGAGCATTAAATAAATAAAAAACTCTTTTATTTCTTGGTTTGGTTAAGTAGTTGTTGGTTTGCATAAATAACCAGGAAAAGTTTTACTTTCATAAGTTATTGGCTGTTTAATTAGGACAATAAGTAGCTCATAGTTGAGTGAAATCCTATTTTGAGTTTACTGTTCAAAGATCTTAGAAAAATCTTCATTTGAAAAGTTGATTAAAATTTTGTTGAGAAGAAGTTATTTTATTTCCATCTTTCTGTTTGTCTTTTCTTTCGTCTTTCAAAACATCACTAGTTTCTCTTTCATAACCTTTGACTTAAGACAAGCCATAAAAATTAATGATTAATTAAAATCAACTAGACTTTATGTTTGTAGGGTCCATTAACTAGTCTAGGCTAGAGCCTTGATTTAGGTTGGGGAGGAAACTCTTCAAGGCTAAAAAAAATACATAAGAGTCTGTGCTAGGGAGTGTTAAAAGTCTAGTATCGTGAAAGTTATTCAGGGCCCCCATCTAACACAAGGGATAAACAAGAGGTCACATGCGGAAAGGTAGCAGAGATAACCCCTCCAAAGTCGGACCAAGCATAGTGGGGAACACATATAGACAGCTTGTTTTTGGATTCCGTTGATTGCATTTTCCACAGAGCTTCATGGGTCTCGAATCCATTCAAGGTCCTCAGTTGTCTTCTAGACCACTTGCTTTATCATTGTGGTCCACCTGACTATTGACTGTACCCGCTTGTTGATTATTCACGCACTGGCAACCTAGTTGACATTATTTTAGGGACTTACACAGGTGACTGTGGGGGTAGACCAATGTACCTAGGATATACATTGGGCCACACTTTGCAGAGTATACCCAGAGGGTGATTTCATGTTCGAGTTGCACTTGCACCGGTAAGTTGCTCTAGTGTTCATTTTTGTAACTATTCTTCCAAAAAGTTTAGTCATTGCTTGTTTTATCTCGTAGGGAATTTTTCTAGTGTGTGTTGTTTTTGAATGAATAGAAATCCCTAGTGTGTCTTTTATCTTCTTACACAGTGGAGGATCATGAGCTCTGTCGTTCATGAAGGCTTCTTGGCCTACCACCGGTTACACTGGAGCCACCCTCGCCACCACTAAGGCAAAAGATAGACCAACAAGGGTCTTTTGAAGTGACCGGGTCATCACAAACTATGTCTGACCAACATCCAGAGGAACCAACTATTTTAGACCTTGGAGCGGAAGCTCTCACTCCACCCAAAAATTGAACCACTGATATTTTAGCACCCATCATCGTACAAATTCATCCTTACGAGTGCCAGACAGTGTCACAGGTAGCAATGGAAACAAATGTTTCCACTTCTTCTGGGAATTCTTCTATTCCCACTATGGTTGTCACCACAGGGGGTGTTCTAGCTCCTAACCCACTGTCATCGGTCTAAGCCACCATGGTATTGACTGCCGCTACCTTGAGGAATGGTATAATCCCATATTTTGCGGTAACCACTGCTCCTTCCACACAAAGTGCGATAGGCTCTCCATTCTCATATGAGATGCCTAGCTCAGGTACAATCCCTATACTCTCCTACTCCACTTTACAGACTTTAGGTCTAGGGGTAGGGAGCGCTAATGTTCCTCTGCAAGGACCCATGGGGGGAACTTCCACTCCCTTTAATGCTTTCCATTACAGAGGAGGTCATATCCCTCCTTCGTCCCCTTCGCTCGGTGGTACCCACCAGCAATCCGCTATGTTGAATGCACACCATAGTTCATTTGGAGCAGGGAGTCAAGGACCACCTTCTCATAATATTTCAGTACGTTTGACATCGTTTTATTTATTTGGTGCGTTTGTTAACAACACTTTCTCGTCAGTTGCTTTCTCGACTGGGGGAAACCCTGATTATGAACAACCTAATCCTATGCAGGTTACTATTCCTACACAGGGGGAAAACCTAGGAACTTCTTCCGCATTAGGACCTTGGAATTCTCGGTAGGGATCAGTTCCCTCATCAGGAATGTCGATCTGGAGAAATTCTTTTCACAACCAATGGAACCCTGGGAAAGGTGCAGTACGTATGCCCATGGGATCAGCATGGGGAAACCCTTCCAAAAGTCCTTCGAATGTAATGCACGCCCAACCATCTACGTCCTATTTTGGGAATTAGCTGATGATGTCTCCTTAAAGGAAAAATCTGTACGCTAGTCATGGCCATGGTTCTTACCAAAACCTCAGTCAACAACCCAACTTTTCCTGGCAACCTGGTGCCAGTCAAACTCCAGGCCCCTTTTCCCATGTTTATCACCAACAACCCAAACTACCTTTCCTGGAAACCTTACATTTGCTAGACTTAACAAGGTTGTTGAATGCCCCTATCTATCACGATCCGTGTTGCCCCCTATGCCAACGAAGTTTCCTTCAGACATACCAAAGTTCGAAGCCAAGCCTAACAAAGATCTAGGAGATCATGTGACTACTTTTCACCTTTGGTGCTCATCTAATTCATTGAAAGACGACTTCACACAGTTGCGATTGTTTCAATGTACTCTCATTGGGAGTGCTATGAAATGGTACATTGAGCTCGACTTCTCAATATACTCTTCCTTCAGTGAATTGGAAATGGCTTTCCTAAACCATTTCCAATTACCTATGAGATACGACAATGGCACAGAATTGTTGGAAAATTTCGAACAGAAAAAAGTGGACCATATCTCTAATCACATTCGAGAATGGAGACACCGGAAGAGTTTGATTAAGGTGCTAGTCCCACCAGCATTCCTTCTTGAGTGGTTTATTAAGTCTTTGGTCCCACAGTTATCCAAAGATGTCACAACGTCGGGAGTGTTTTCTGAAGAAGATGCAATCATGGGAGCTCAACAGCTTGGGCTAATCTATTCTCAATCTGGTCTACTGTACAAAATCTTTCTAGATGCAGTACGATCAATATTTAATAAAACTAGATAGAGAGTTGGACCACATGTCGATGGTATTGTTGGTTCAACAAAAACAAATCCCATTGAACAACTAACAAAACAATTGCAACAATTGTCTATCCAACATACAGCGGCCAACCAGACTACTATTCCAGCTACTCCCCCTACCCAAACGTCGGATGTACATAGTGTGAAATAGACAAATCCAAAGGTCACCCAACAGCCTGATGGAAAGAAGAAACAATGTAAGAAGGGTAAGGGGGATAAGAAACCCACTAATAATGTTGGCAGGGGAAACACTAGAAAAAGGAAGTCAAGGTACCTGTGTAATCTGTGCACGAAAGACCACCCGGATCAACAATTCCCTTAGCTTGTAGAGGCCCAAAAGTTATTTTCACAGCAATAGCCTGCTATGTTAAAAAACCCATTTCAACATGGAAAAAATCTAACTCAAGCCTCTACAAGCATGGAAGGGGGCAGTCAAGGACCCCCTCCATCTTCAAATAATCCTGCATCTGCAAATGTCTATATGATGAAAGGTGATGCCTATATATCAACTAGAAAACATGATTACATCAAGCCAAGCACCTCTGACAAAGGTAAAGAAGCTGAAAACCCATCTCTTCCTCTCTAGATCGAGAAGACGTTGGGTGAAACCATGACACTCATCCCAAAAGTTGCGTTTAAGAAAGCTTCTTACAACCCAAATGCAAGGGTCACCTAGAACTACTCTATGGTGGAGGATTTGTCTCAAACCCCTTGTGCGATGTCTTCTTTGGAAGTCCTTCAAAGTTTCCCTTCCTAGAGAAAGGCTATGTTAACTGCTTTAGGATCCACCGAGACTTGTAATCTGGGTACGATCATGCTTGATACAACCAAATTAAAACCTTGTCTCCCTTACCACATAGCATTCCAAATAGTAGGGGCTTACACCACGAAAAATTTTACTCGAAACATTTTCTGCATGGTGGTTGATGAGAGTGCCTCAACATGTTTAATGTTTTTGGTGTGTTGGAAGGCCATTGGCTAGCCCATTTTGTCTCCGTCACCTACTCTTACCGCTTTCGACAGTCATTCATTCTGACCACATGGCATTATCCCCTCTTTTCCTGTGCAGTTAGGAGGGAAAACCATGTGTGTCAAGGTTGAAGTGGTCGACACATCTCTCAACTACAATCTCTTGTTAGGGAGGACTTGGACCTATGTTATGCAAGCAATAGTCGCTACAATTTTTCATGTCTTGTTGTTTCCACATGAGGGCTAGATTGTGACCATTGATCAGTTATCTTTCTCCCATCCTGACCCTTCATTGGGGGCATCCATAGTCCCAATGATTGATAACCCGCAACCCAGCATCATCAACATAGGGGTTCGTTTGTGCCCACCTTTGATAGGTACTTTCGATTACCCACCTCCTCAAGGTGATGTTAAGTTCATATCTGATCACCATAAGGTTGAGGTTTTCCATGTTTCGTCATTACGCATGACTTACTGTTGTTGGGAAAAATACCCTACGGACTAGAAAACTAGGGTCAGACTTGCATGCAAAATTTGACCGTAAAGAAATTACTTTTTAACCTACCACCCAGAACTTAAACCCCTCTTTCACAACACATGCATGGAAAGGAACTACTAACCTTGTTACTGACATTTGGTATAGATCCTCCGTTGTGCTTTGTTCCACTTGCTGGCATTTCTACTTCCAAAGATAACCTGGAATCAAAACAAACAAAAATGCATGCATGCTACTTTTCTACTTGAGGGTTAGAAATTAAGTGTAAATTAACGAAACCATAGATAACTTATGCATTGGGATGGGAAAAGTATTCTTTTATTATTTTAAAAATGAATCAACTTACAATCAAATTCGAGATCGACCACCGCTCCTTGATCCTGATCCTGGGCTCCTCTTCATTTGTCCTCCAACTGCTTTGTGTTAAATCTCCTTTGGCATGAGGAAAGGCTAAAGGGTTGGGACAATGGACTCGACAAATGGGCAGAGTTTATTCGCTATATTCTTCCTGCTCCAAATGGTACCCCTACCCCTTCTTTTATAGGCTAGAAGGAGCTAGGGTTTTGGACAAACCCTTGGCCATGCATGGCCGGGAGTTTCAGTTAACTGACCCATAGATTTTTGTTCCATCAACAACTTTCCTATTTTTGTGATTTGTTAGGTACATGTGGGTTGTAGTGGGCCTACCAGCATGCACATGCGTGCAATAATGGGTTAGGGCACGTGGGCCTTGACACAAGAGGATTTCCAAAGAGTTATTCAACAAATGTTTTGGAAATGAAGGGATATGAGTTGGCCTGATGCCAGGTAAGCATGTGTGGTGCAATTTAGGGTTATAATATATGCCCCCTAATGTGTGAGGTCAGAAGAGCATCTGATGGCCGAAATACATTACCAATCTTTTACCAATCTTTACTGATGTGCTGAATGAGTGAGCCCAAGGATCAGGAACCAGGAGG
>SNQJ01S0149315.1:0-21247 GCA_010110895.2 Picea sitchensis | reverse complement strand
CATCAGAGACTCTTCTACACCTCGAGGGCTAATAAAATAACCAAATTACTTAAAGTAAGAAAATGAAAAATATTTTTTGGTAATGGTACTTTATTTGCCAGAATTTGTAAATTAACAAATAGTTGTAGAGTTTTAAAAGAATCAATCTTTTATCAAGAAAAACAAAGTTGTTCTAATTCATTGATTTTAGCTCTAATAAAATATATGCTATGTGTGAAATATGTCCAAGAGTAAAAGTTGTAAAAGTTGTTGCATTGGTTTCAACAATGGTATAAAACAAAAAATAGGGTGGATTGATTTCAATAATGATCTAATGCATTGATTTAAAAAATAATACCGAGAAATTCGATTTAGTGCATTGATTTTAACAGTGATATTGCAAATTATTGAGTGAAATGAACTTAATTGCAAATTGTTTGCTTGGGTTAGATTCCTTTGTTAGTATTTGCACATTAAAGCCATTATATTCATCATGTTTTTTTGTTATAATGTTAAGATATATATAATGCATTGATATATACAATGCATTAAAACCAAGAACATGCAATAGAATGTAAATAGAATTATGAGGAAAATTTGAGGTTGGAGAAAGAAACTTTTAATATTACAAAACAAGAGAGGTAGGGTATGACCTTTACTGCAATATCTTGAGGTAAGGGTTTGAATGGTCTTCTAAATCAACTTCCTTTCTCATATGATCGATATGAAAAGATGGAAACTCTAATAGGCATGTTTAAAAGAAAAGAGGAAAATAACATACTAAGATTAACAACTATATTTTAAAGTATGATCATCTAAAATTTTGACACAACCTTTGTGACTAGAACTAGCATAGATACATCTTAACTTCAGATCTATCAAGTGTCAAGAGAGATCAAATATCTTGAGGTGCAAATGTTTCCTCAAGTTTTCACTATAAAAAGAGGATTTCACCTCAAGGGATTTGATTAATTCTCGACACTTGATAGATCTAGAGTTAAAATGAACCTAGGATAATGAGTAATAGGTGTTTCCTTAAATTTTTTTCAAAGTACATGTGTTCCTCTTTTTTTCATTAAGATTCTTTTGTGGTTGCATGATCCCTTGTATGAACAAAAAATTACATTTGGTGAGTTATTTTAGCATTTCTTTCTTTCCATGTTTGAAGAAAAGCCATCATTGCAATGTATTTGTAAAAAAATGAACCACTTTCTTAACAAGGAAACCATGATTAATTCAAGAAATGCAAATAACCCAAAAATAAGTATACAAAATAGAGAAGACATTCCAATTTGGATCAAATGTCATCAACTAATTTGTTAAGTTCTAAAATAACAATATATTAAATTAGTTTTCTCTCCTTTAATCCATCTATAATTGCTCTGTTCCCTTTTGTTGTCATCAATGTTGGACAAGTGACTTGTTTTGAATACTTGCAATATTTGTTTTAGAATGATTTCTATCACATAAATAATTTTTTGCATTAATGACAAACTTTAAAATTTATTTAATATTTCTTTATCAATAACTTTGGACACTTTCATCATAAAACTTTACTTTTACTTTAAATATTTTAATCCATTTTATTAAAATTCAAATCTCAAATCATTCAAATTTCAAAAAACTAAATAAATTTATATAAAACTTTACTTTACCATTAAAATAAATAAATTAATTAATTAAACTAAATTAAATTGGAAATTTTATTTTACTCCACCTTTTAACCCCACTCCATACATAAATATTATTTAATATATCAACTATTTAAATATAACTTAGACTAATCTTTGTTAACAGTAATATCAATATAATCATGTAATGGCTCATTAATGTTGTTAACTAAAACTGGAAGAACTTTTATCTCTTTTAATATGGTATATATTTGGTATTTTAATATTGTACATACTTCTTACTTTGGCTTTTATTTTTCAAAATTATATTAAACATCTTTCATATTCTCGAGAAAGCATAAAGTATGTAAAAGTAAGATGGCCACCTTTTAATATTATTTTACAAATTCCATCAATATTCTTTCTAGTTATAAGAATTTTGATTATAATTTTTAATTTTTTTTATCTATTTATTAATTAATTGATATATATATATATAAATCTTTTTTATAAAAAATTGATTATATTTTTATTTTTATTTATTAAATCAGTAGATACATTTATTTTTCAATTTTTCTCAAAATAAAATTTCAATATAATTTTTTTGGGTATTTAAGATAATTCAAATTATGTAAATTTCAAAACAACTTCTCATTTTAAAAAACTAAGTCACTGCCAAAAGCTTATTATCTATTATTGTCATATCAAAGGCATCGTTCAAACATTGAAGCAAATGAGCACAATTCATCGACCTCACGATGCTGCAAATAATGGACATCGGGAAAATACAGTCTTTGTCAACACAACTCACATGACTGAGCTTGAGATTCTTATTGATTGCATGCACTGTGTCGACTGCGAGTTATCAAGGATCCACTACCAAACCTAAGCCACACAATTTAAAATCCTTCATAGTCCTGGAAGAAGCTGCAACCTGGAAGTTCGTCCCTACTTTGTTCACGTTTCATCTGAATTTCGTCTGAGGTCAGGTTCACAGCAGCAGAAGAGCCCCAGCTGCTATGGCCACAATAAGATAAATAAATTGTTGGGCACCTAGAAACGATGCAGCAGAGTGAGTTGCAGAGGTAGTATTGGTTGATGAAGAAGAAGAGGCAGGGGTCCCTGAGGGAGACAAGCTGTCAGCTTCGGAAGAAGGGGCCGGGGCCGGAGAAGGGCTTGGAAGACCAAAAATGTCTTCAGGGAGCAGCACTTTCCCCACAGTGTAAAGTGCCAGGGGATCTGTAACATGCACAGTGCTAATGATTGGTGTGGTCRCATAACCAGAGGACACAGTCACGGTCCCACCATCTCCAGTGATATTCAGATTGTATTTCCCGCCATTGCTGCCAGTTGCCATTGTGTTGGCAGGGTTGCTGAAGTCCTGGAAATCTGTCAATGTATAGAACTTGGAAATGCAATGGGCCAACAGCACTTCTTTATTCTCATCGGCTGTCAGATTGGCCAGTAGTTTCTTTGGGAGAGAAGAGAATGCAGTATCAGATGGTGCAAATATTGTAATACCTTGTTCTGTGTTGTTTGCTTGTGCTTGTAGAACCGTAAGCAGGTCGCTGGCTTCCAAGAGTCTCAAGAAAGTCTTGAACGGCCCAGCTAATGATAGCAGAGCTGTCAGATTGGCGAAGACTGGTGCAGGTGCCGGTGCTGGCGTTGGGGTCAATGTGGGTGTTAGTTCAGCTGCCAGAAGTACCATGCCTGCATTCTCATGACCATGGCTACCTCCCACTGTTCCCAGCATAACAATGAAACAAGCCACTATCTGGATAGCTGCAGTACAGTTCTTCATTGTTGCTCCGACTGGATCAGCCACACCACCTGATCAGACAATGAAAGAAAACAACTTTAGACTTGAAGCCTATTCATAACCAGATCTTCCAACATGTTACTTTACTCTACTCATTATTTGCAGCAGGTCAACCCTACTCGAACATTGTACATGAATAATAATAATAATCCATTTTTAAGTTCAGGACCAAGACCAAGTCATATGAGACCCCTTTGTTTATGGGATAAGGGATCGCCCAGAGATTTGAATGGTAAAGTCTACGGAAGCCATATGAGAGCCCTTGTTTATGGGACAGGGACCGCCCAGGATTTGGCTGGTAAAGTCTATGGCAACCATATGAGACCCCTGTTCAGGGATTTGACTGATAAAGTCTAAAAAAGTATACATACCCTATAGAGGAAACACATGTTCTTAATCATTAAGCCAACTCAAGATCACAGCTGTTTTAATCACAAACACAAATTACAAACAAAAAGCAAGAATACCCATCTCATCAATCTCAATCACAATGTTTATAGGAATGAATAAGAAGCAAATTCCACACCAGAGAGCCTAAACAATTGAAGGTATGTTGTGAATGAAAATCAGAAATAGATAGTATGTCAGAATACATGCATAAAACAAGGGACGTTGGAAGAGGAAATGGATTTATCACCCAAAAAAATTGAAAATTTGATAGGCTGCTGCAATCCTTGCAACGAACAACTGAGCACTGTACTTCCTCTGAGAAGGATTCGATTTGAGGATGGAAAGTTAAGGAGACTAATTTATACTGAAACCGCACTAATCAAGTTTTGATTTTTATTATTAAACTAAAATTGTGACTACAATCTAGTTGTTGGGTGATGTCCATGGGTGGGCCGGACCGGACTGAGCAGCCAAAAGCCAGAGGGTGGCTTCACATGACATCTCATCAACAATATTTCTTTCCTAATTTTTTATTTTTTTTTAATTTAATCTCAAATTTATATTTACATTTTCAGATTTCGATTAATTTTTATTAAAAAATTTAAAAGATAAAAAGTTTAGATTTCAATTTTTTTTTTTTTTCGTATTGAAAATTCTTTTTACATTTTTAATTTAATTTTAAATTTACATTATCAAATTCAAACCAATTTCTACTTTTAAAAAACCCAAAAAAATAAAACGTTTAGCCAAAGCCTTTCTTTTTCTTGCCCTCATTGAAAATGAAAACGTTACTGTTTATTGTTTGATTGAGTACTTCATTTTCATTGTTAGGGTTGGAAAGGAAAACGAAAACGTTCTCCATTCCAAGCCAACAGCAATCCAGAAACTCCACCGACACTACATTAATATTGTAAAGAAAGGAATTATGGGAATAAATAAAAGCGTGAGTGAAAGTGACAGGTGGCAAAATGTTGAAGATCAAGAATGACTTCTCAACTGACAACGACAGATGCTGTTCATTTGGTTAGAGGTCTCTTTCATATCATTGTAGGACCATAAGGATTTCGTTGGTTTTCAAATGATTCCAGAGGGAATTTTTTGCAATCTTATTGATCGGAATGTATAATTTTATAACGTATGAGTTTAGTACTTCATTTTTTTTTCCTACCTTCATCATTCATGGATGATGTAAGGGTTTTCATTTTATTATGGAGGATTTTTATGTTTGTGGATATATATATATATATATATATATTTATTTTTTTATTTTTTTATTTTTAGGTGAGGTATGTTGATTTTTTTATATTTGATTTAATTTTAATGGATTTAACAAAAGTATTTTTATTTAAAATGTATATTTTTTTGGTATATGGGTTTAGTTAGATTTGTGATGGAAGCTTTCCTACCATCTTTTTAAGTTCTTAGGATGCTTGGAGTGATTGTTTCCATTATCCTTTTTACAACATACATTTTCTTTCATTAATTATTTCTATTTCTCTTTTTTGTTTATTTCAACTTTCTCATCACATTGTTTAGCTTGGATTTAGGGATTTTCTTTAGAGTTTCTTGGATCATCTTCAATCATCTTTCCCAAGGAGGAATACCAACATATCAATTATAGAGAACCTCTTATTTGAGGGCATACTCAATTTTTTCTTATTTCATAATATCTATAGAGAACCTCGTATTTGAGGGTATACTCAATTTTTTATTATTTCATAATATCTTTTTATAATGTGCATGGTAAATCTAGTTTCTTGTGGGTTGTTTTGTATTATAGACAATTTTTCATGTATATAATAGGAGGGATCTTGTTACCTTAGTGCCTCACAAGATATTCAACTCTTGTTGTACTTGAACAAATATTTACCTGTTATCTTATCCAAGTAGCATCTTTTCTTCTTTTCTCTTTCACTTAGATTTTGTTTCATAGCATTTATAGTTAGATCACTTAGATTAATTTGGGAGGTAAACCTACTCATGTTGTTTAGTTTCTCATCATTTCCTTGTTGTATTGAAATATTTGGAGACCCAATGAAGTGTGCTTTAAAAGAAATTAACCATAAGTGAAACATTAAATCCAACTTAATAAGTAGTCTAGTGGTTCTCCCCTCTTCCTTTCATGTCTTTTTTTGGGTTCTTGGTTTCCCTCAACAACCAAGTCATAACTCCACTTCTTTCTTTCTCTTTTGCAATGGTCTTTGGAACAATTATTTAGAAACATGATGCTTCACTATGACTGTTGCGAGTCAAACTTATCCCTTCATTACATACAATAATAACTAAGTACATATAAGTGTTACCATAACTAAGTACATAGTAGACAACTAAAAACCTAGTAACTAGCTTCTCTATATACATAATAGATAAATTGCAACCCTCTTATTTTATGATTTTTAACATGATTAACATAATAATTTGAGTAATTAAAATTTATATAAAATGATAATGCAATGCCATAACCATAATTAAAATCTTGATGTCAATCATAATAACAAAAGACATGTGCTATTAAGATTAATCATTTGTACATATAAAGGAAGGATATTTCATTGCATTCATAGTAGTGTTTTCAATCGTAGTGCATTGAGTAGTAAAGGTAGATAAAAGAAGAAAAATAAATTTATTCCTTTACGCCTTTTTCCTCTTGGCACTTGATATGGAGGCCTAGAACTTTAGCCTCGTAACACGCTATTGTTTTAAAATTCAAACTTTGTGTTTGAAGACGCTGTTGTTTTAAAATTCAAATGTTGTGTTTGAAGATGCATTTGAAGAGCTAGATAGGTTGAATTGCTTGGTTTTTACTGGACGTGAAGCTTCCCCTCTGTAAAATCATGTTATTGGAGGTCCTTTATGATGACCCTAAATTATCTCTCCCCAAACAATAACAATCTTTTCTATTTGAGTTTTTAAAGAATAAACATCATTTTTTCTTACAACATTATCTTCATTTTTTTAAGGATTTTTTTCTTTTAAGTTTTCATGTGATGGAAAAGGATTGAAGTAATAAATGGTATTGAAATATTTTATTTATGGTCAACATTGAAGTACTTTTTTATATTATTTTTTTTAAAAGTTGTGTTAATTTATATTGTACCAAGGAATTACACATCTCTTTTATAATGAATTTTAGAAAGTCCATTTTAGTATAATGAAATATTTTTTTAAGTATGTTGAGCACTAAAGGAATTACACATCTCCCTCCAACTAAGTTGTAGAAAACTCCTTTCTACCCAATAAGATTTTTTTAATTTTTTTCAATTGCTATATAATAATAATAATAATAATAATCTAATTTTAAGGTCACACCCAAGCCATACACCAAATTCATGTATGAGACCCCCTTGTTTGTGGGACAAGGGACCCCCTCCTAGCAATGATTAAAGTTTACGAGTTGTACATACTCTACCCCCCTCTCGATTTGAACTTGTGACCTCCAAAGAGGAAATACACACAGACATAAAGTTGATATTGAAATGTTTTTTTGGTTATTAATATTTTTTTAAATGTCACTTTTCAACTCCATGCACTAAAAGTAATTACATATCTTCCCCATACTTAGAAATAAAATAACAATTTTTTACTCTCTGTTTTTTTTTTTAAATAAAAAAAGTAGAACCTTATATTATATCATGAGTATACAGCTGTGAATCGTTTAGCAACCACCTGTCCTGCCACAGAAGGGAAACCAAAACATGTGGCTCCAAGCAATGACAGATCTATCATGGTTGTGAAGTTGATTACAAAATTATACAAAATCACTGAAAGTATCTATTGGAACGTCGTTCCATCTTGCTAACCTAAGGCGGGCTTCAAACAGAGTCGCCATTGTTATGCTAGTTATACAACTGTAAAAAAGATTTAAAACTATAATTGACAGAAAACAAAGTCTGGGGTAGGTCGCGTCAAGCCGTAGGGGAACCTAGGTGTCCATTAGAAGTGAAGGTTAGTTCAAACTGCTTCTTGCAAGTGGGGCAACTTACTAACTTTGGAGCGTCTGAGAAGGTCTCAAACAATAGGTCCAATCTTTGGTTGATGATCCTTTTCCCGTGCACTTTCTCATCCTGTCGTTGCCTGATATAAAAAAGGAGTTCAAGGTGCTCCTCTGCCAAATAGTGGATGTTCACCCCTTCTAAAACTTGCCAGTTGGGAGGGATTTCCTCCTCAACAATGCAGCCACCTTCCCAACAGTGAGGCTGAAAATTGGGTGCAGAGGGACTTGGGAGGCAAGTCGTTGAGGGTGTCCCTGTCTTGTTCCCCAGACTTGGGCCTGGTTGCGTAGCAGAGGGTTTCCCTGCATGCTAAAGTGGAGGCGGTGTCTCCCCTTTATCCAAGTTGTGTCCTTGAGGTATCTATGCCCTCGTAGTAAAGGCCGGGGAATGAAGTGGCAACGGTGGAGAATTCACAGTGGGGGACGGGGTCTCCTCCTTTGGTATACGCAAGGAGGTTTGGGTCTGGAGTAGTGGATCCTCCAATTTTGGGGTGCGCAAGGTGGACTGAGAGAAGTTGGTGTGTTTGCAGGGGAAGCCAAAATGGGCAATCAGAGCTCGTTGGGATGTTGTGAGTCGATTGAAGGCATTTTTGTTTTTGGTGGCTTGCTTGGGCTTGCCTCTGTCTCGGGCCATGGTGGGAAGAAGCCCCGGGGTAATGGGGGGGAAATGGTGGTCTGGGTGGTCTCGAGAGGCACTCAGAGTGCGAGCGGAGAAGCCGAGAGGGCCGAGAGACACAGTGGAGGAATGATGGCTTGCAACGAACAAGAGAAAGAACGCGCCATGGATAATTTTAATGCCTCTGAGGACCATTGAAACCTATCCCGTCGCCATTGAAGGTTGACAGGACTGGTTCAGGCCCTTGATACCTATGGCCTAGCTAAGCGCGCATCCGAGTGCTTGCCCAGACGCATTGAGTTAAATGCCATCAATATGTGCTTCATGGGGTGTTATATCCTCGGGGGCTGGTAGCCTGGGACATTAAATCCCCTTGCCAACTGTCCCGACCAGGTGTCCTCCTTCTTTTGCCTCGTGTCACCCCATTCGGGTGAGGGTAGTCCCTTCGGGCTAGCTCTTGGCAGTGGGTCCAAAGTGTCGAACTTTGAGGTCGCCCAATGTTCATGAGGGTGATTTGTTGGGTAAGGTCCACCCCCTCATTCGCTAGTTTATCTGCCACTCTGTTTGGTTCCCTTCTCACATGGGAGGTGATGAGAGTGAGAGAGGGTCTAAGTAGAGATTGGAGGCTATGAAGAGATCCCAGTAGGCGCCAACTTGGTGTAATCTTTTCTGGGTTCCTTCCATTGATGATTTTGGAAGCTAGCTCAATTATGACTTTTGAATCTCCCTCAATGATGAGGCAGGTGAGATAATGGTCTAGTGCTAGTTGGATTCCTTTGATCACGCCCCATATCTCTGCAGAGTTGTTGGTGTCGTGGCCCAGGTTTTTAGCCGTCATGCTATGTATTATGTCGAGTCTATCCCTTATGACTGCCCCCACCCCGGAGGGGCCTGGGTTGCCTTTCGAAGCTCCATCGAAGTTGATTTTATGGAACNGGGGGGGGAGGGGGTGGTGGAGAGAAGGTGGAGGGTAGCATGAGGCCCCAGGAGTTGAGGATTAGGAGTTTTGCAGGGTCAGTTGGTTGTTCTTCTTTGGTCCAATGGTGGAGTTGAATGGTTTCTTGGAGGTTCATGTGGATGGTGGACCAAATGCCTTCCAGGGTGGAGGGTTTTGAATGAAAGACTCTTATTTCTTTATTTCCAGAGTTTCCACACTATGAAGCCTGGTAAGAGCTTCCAGAGCTTGTTTAACAGTTGGCTTTTATAAGGTCATGTTCCCCAATTTCTGATTTTGTTTGTGATGCTGCCCTGATCTCGATGTGTTCTCCACAGGAGCTGAGTGGCATTGTCCCATATAACAACGCTAATGGTTCAGCTTTTTAATAGGTTTTCCATGGTCTCTACATTTTGATTGCAGAGGTGACATATCGAAGGTCCAATGAAGCCTCTTTTCTGGAGATTGTCCCAGGTTAGGATCTTGTTTTGAATGAGGAGCCAAAGAAAAGTGGAGACTTTTGGCCAGAATTTGGATTTCCAAATGACACTCCATATGGGGTCCCTTGGCATGGATTGAAATCCTTCATGTAGTGCATGTCTTTCCTTGAGAGTGAAGTTGTTGTGAGGTGAGTGACCCCATCTAAGGATGGCAAGGCCATTGCTTTCTCTTATTCTTCTTGTGGAGATTGCATGAGCCCAGTTCTGTAGGTTGCAATCCTCTACCGCCTGTAGGTCCTGATGGGTGGATTTCCATGTTCTCCAGGAGTGGTCTTGAGGGTTGGAAACCCACATGTCTGCTACTTTAGTAGTGGTTAAATTTGGTATTTGGTTTTCATAGTGTAGTAGATTTTCGTTGGATTGGAGGGGTGGCATTTGTTGCCAAGAGTCAGTCCAGAACCTGGCATTCTGACCATTATGTATTTCCCAGAAGGCGTGCTCCTAGATGAGTGGTATGTTCCTCCAGGCTGCATTCCAAATGTTGGAGCCTTGAATTTTGTTCTGCATTCGGATCGAGTGTGAATGTTGGATGTCTGGTGCATACTTGTGGTGCCAAAGCTGAGCCCATATTTTTGTTGGAGTTTTGATCCATCTCCACCAGATCTTTGCTCCCATAGTGTTGTTGAGTTTGCCAGGGTCATGGAGACCAAGGCCTCCCAGGGCTTTGGGCTTACAAACTTTGTCCCAACTGACTAGAGTCCATTTCTTATTTGGATTGTGATCGTGCCAAAGAAAGTTCCTATGTAGATTTCTGATTTTTTTTATGACTGATTGAGGGGTTGCTAGAGTGAATAAAATATAGGCTGGTATGGCTTGGAGGACAGATTTGAGGAGGGTGATTCTGGATGGGAGGTTGAGGGAGTGGAAGGTCCAGTTTCTGAGTCTGTTGGAGATGGAGAGCAAGAGAGAGTCCCAAGAAAGGTTGCGGGATGTCGAGTCTGACAGAGGGAGGCCTAAGTATTGAGTTGGGAGGGTGCAAGTCGGGATGGAGAGGAGCTGGGAGATGTGTTGTTGGACATCCTGGGGGGTGTTGAAGAAGAAAAGATGTGACTTTGTTAGGTTGAAGGAGGTGCCAGTGGCGTCACTGAAATCAGTGAGGATGTAATTGAGTTTGTTGGCTTCTTGTGTCGTAGGGGTGGTCATGAGCATGTTGTCATCTACAAATTGGCTTTGTGAGGTCACAGGTTGTAGCCCATGGAGGGGGAGGCCTTGCACAGAACCATTGTCTATGGAGACTTTTATGTAGCGTCCCATGCCTTATGCCATTATTACAACGAGGAAAGGGGAAAGAGGATCCCCTTGCCTAATCCCTTGCGTGGGGGAGAAGGGTTGGGAGGGGGTTCCATTGACAAGGATGTAGAATAAGGTGGAGGTGATGAGGTTCAAGATCCAGTCAATCCGGTTGGCACTGAAACCAAAGGCTGCTAAAATTGCTCTTATGTAGTGCCAGCTTAGTTTGTCAAAAGCTTTAGAGAGTTCAAGTTTAAGAAGCATACCTGGTAGTCGTGCGCTTTTGAGTGAGTGAATGACCTCATGAACCAGGATGACGATGTCCATTATTTGTCTTCCTGCTACATAGACTGACTGCTCCTTTGAGATGATGAAGGGGAGGATTGGATTGAGCCTGAGAGCTATCACTTTGGAGATGATTTTGTAGATGACATTACAGAGTGCTATGGGTCTGAAATTATTTGGGTTGGTAACTCTCTCTTCTTTGGGTATTAGGGTAAGAAAGGTAGCATTGAGGGCTGGGAGGACTTTGCCGGAGCTGCATGACTCCTCCACTAGTTGCCAGAACTCTTCCCTTAGCATAGGCCAACAGGCGTGGAAAAAGTCTATTGTGAATCCATCCGGACCGGGAGCCTTGCCCGTGGGTAGCTCCTATATGGCCTGGTCTACCTCTGCTTGGCTTATGGGGGTCATGAGGGCTTCATTCTATTCCTATGTGATGAGGGTCAGAATGTTGGTTGTTACTTTCCCAATGGCCTATGCACGGTTCTCCCGAGGTTCTGAGAGGAGGTCTTGGTAGTAATCAGTAAGCTCCTTCGTAATGGCCTGATGAGTGAGCAGGGTTGTGCCTTGGGCATTTTCTAGTTTGGTTATACAGTTGATGTAGCGCTTGTGAATCATAGATCAATGGAACAAATTTGTGTTTTTTCCCCCCTCTTTTAGCCATTGTACTCTGGATTTGTCTCCAGAGGATTTCTTCCCGTTGTAGCCTTTCTTCCATTTGTTGCCTGGTGTTTTGTTCCTCTTGTTGCTGATTCTGGGTGTATTATGTTTAGATGGCTTGTTGTTGTAGTGCTTCTAGTTTTTGTTCGAGGAGTTTTCTCTCTTGGAAGATGTTTCCAAAGACTTTTTTGTTCCACTGTCGCACTTGCTGCTTGAAGTATTTGAGCTTTTGTTGAAAGTAGTACATTTTGGTTCCCTGTCGAATCTCTACCTCGTCCCACCAAATTCAAGCCATCTTTTGGAAGTCGGGATGGGAAAGCTAGAACTTTTCAAACCTGAAGGGTTTGAGCTTGGGGGAAGCCATGGTGTCCACCCAGAGCTGAACAGGCTAGTGGTCTGAGCCCACTTTTGGGAGGATGTTGGACTCGATGAGAGGGCCTTCTAGGAGAAGGGTCTCAGAGAGAAGAAAATGATTGAGTCTACAGGCAATCTGTTGGGGTCCCGTGTGCTTGTTCTTCCAAGTAAAGGTTTCGTTGCTATTTTCTATGTCTACCAGGTTGTGTTGTTCCAGGAGTTCTTGGAAATTTATGCTATCTTGTTCCAGTCTTTTCTTGCCCCCCCTTTTTTCCTCCAGAGTGAGGTTCATGTTGAAGTCGCCGCCCATAATCCACCTTTGATTGTTGGCTAAGGAGCTGAGGTAAGCTAAGTGCTGAAGGAAGATTTATTTTTCCTGGATGGTCTGCGGTCCATAGGCATTGGTTATCCATCCATTTTTGTCCGAACCTATTGCTCGATAGTGGGCCGTGAGAGTTCCTAGTGTCGAGAGACCTTGGTTCAGAATGACAGAGTTTGGGTTCCAAAGGATAACAAGGCCCCCTGCCGCACCTTTCGAGTCTGTTTGGTATGAGTTGCAGTTGTGCGAACATTTTCTAAAGATTGCTTCTACGGTTTGTCTCGCGCATTTTGTTTCGTGAAGAAGGAGGATGACTTGGTCTTCCGTTTTGATGCAGTTTCGGAGGGTCCTTTGCTTGGATCTTCCATTGAGGCCCCTAATGTTCCATGTGATGAATTTCATGATTTAATAGTTAGGTGGGTGGGAGAAGGAGCTATCCGAGAGCTTCTGTATTTGTCTTGAGTTAATCATATAGTTGTCAGCCTCCTTGATGAGCTATTGCGTCGTTTTCCTGCCTCTCCTTTTGTTTTCTTTTGTGTTTCGCCTTGGATCAAGGTTTGGGTCTCCTTTTATTCCCAGTCTTGAGGTTGCCCCTGCTGATGAATCCAGAAAGACCTTGTGGAATTTTCTTAGTTGATCTTCTGCTCTGGTTTGCAGGTCTTTTTTGTTGAGAGCTTCTTCCAGTCTGTACAGGTCTATTCCTGCTAGGTCCTGTTCATTCATTTCCATTACCGTGTCTTCGTCCTTTTCAGGCTCTTTGCCTGAGTCTGAGTGGACTGGAGGGTAGCACGGGGTTACCTGGGAAGGGGCCACCTAAGGTAGTCGGTTTTCCTTGTCACTGGTTCCTTCTGCTTCCAAAGCTTTATGAGGGTTTTCCACCTCTTCTACTGCTGGTAGATTAGTTAATGAATAAGAGGAGTTGGTGTTGGGATTTTTCCGATTATTGTTGGCAGCTGTTTTCTTTTGCATTTGCTTCCTGCGAGTCTGAACCTGTGTGAAGCCATCCTTTGGCTTCTCTTCCTCAGCTGGCATGGAGGGGACGTTGAGGGGGAAATCTTTGAAGAGATGCCAATGCTCGTGGCACTTCTTGCATCTGAATGGTATGTGTTCGTAATCTATAGTTTGTGCCCACTCCTCATCTTGGTATTCCAGGGTTATCGTGCCTGGGAGGGCTTTAGATATGTCCATATAGACACATATTCTGGCATAGGAGGTGTACTTTATGTGCTTGGTGGCTTCTGAGGATTTGATGTGCTTGCCTAGAGTGTTACCTATGCTTGATAAGATTTATTCTAGCCAAAACTCTTGGGGTAGGGAGTAGAGACAGATCCATACCGGAGCATAGGCAAAGTTCTATTTCTCTAGGCATAAGCGTTTAGTCCAGAATCGCAGATATAGCCCTGCCGAGTTGTAGAAGTAGGGGCCTCCTTCGATTACCCGGTCTTTATCCTCAAGATTGTAGAATATGACTGTGAAGAATCCCTTGGAGCTCAGCTGGAGCTCATAGTCTCCCTTAGGGCTCCACCAAGCTTTGATCCAATGTGCTAGGTCTCTTTTTGAAGGCCAAAGGCCCAGGAATTTTCCTATTAGGGCATGGTCCCTCATGAACTGGGTGTGCTCACCTATTCTGTTGCTTTTGATGGTATATCGTGGTGCTGTCAGGGCCTGCGGTATGCATTTTCCTGGTATCCAAGCTCGAGCAACTTTTGGATGCGAGGTCTCTGCATCCATGCTCGTGCCAGAGCCTCCTTGCGTTTCATCCTGCATGTATTGATCCTGCAGGTGTTGAGGTGGTTCAAAAGACAGTCTGTGCGTGTGGACGTTCTGCGGGTCATTCGCTGCAATGTTGCGATAAGAGGGGGGGCTTCCGCCCCCCCTTCAGCTAACATATTGCTGCACCAATTAGAGCCTTGGTGTAGAGTGCGTCAGGTCGATGCAGGGGTGTTCAGTGAATTGGACGGGAGGAGTCGAGAGCGCATAAAACCCTAGTTGCAGAGCGCATGAAACCCTAGTTCCGAAGTTTTTGAGGCTAATTAAGTGCAAGAATGTTGTTAACAATGCATTCAACAATTTTTTACTCTCAATTACATTATATTATGTAGATAGATCCATAGAAATAAACTTATTTTACTTAGGGTACACATCAAAATATTTTATTTATGGTCGAAATATTTTTTGTTATTAATAATTTTTTTAAACATCCAGGGGCTTTAGTATTAGATATAATTTTTGGGGATTAATTGCTTAGGGGATTTCGTTTCTCAGTGCAACATATTAGAGATCATTTTTTGGGATTAATTGCTTAAAGTAAGTCATTAATCTATGACAAATATCCATGAGTATTAGTCTCAATTGACCATTAATTCTCATGATTTGAATAGTCCACTTAGCACTCATTACATGGGGTGATGCTCATAGGGGTGAAGAAGTGATATTGAAACCAACAAAATGAATTGCATAGCATCAATCATCACTTCCAAGGCTTGCATCCGGTAACCAGGATTTCCCTAGCAGCTCAAGCACCCTTAACTATGGATTATTTCCCACAATCAAACCCACTTAACTTAGTATCCCATTTGCAAAACCTTAACAAGTATTATACCTTATAAACTATAATTTGTTTCCTTTCAATTACACGTTCTCTTTATATAAACATCTCATCATCAAATTACACTTCTCTCTATATAAACATCTCATCATCAAATTACACTTATACTCATTCAACAATAATCATAATCAATAATGTCCTTAATTTGTATTGATTTATGTTCTAAATAGTGTCCTTAATTTGTATTGATTTATGTTCTTTAGATTTAGAAGGTATATTACACAATAGTAATAAGTAAAAACGTATACTCAATAATAAATAAAGAAAGGAATTAACAACCGCATGTTAGGTAGTATAAAAACCCAATGGAGACATATTCTATTATCATAGTTTATATTATGAACACAAACCCATCTTGAAAATATAGTATTATCCATGCTAACTATATTATATATTCCTTCTCATGTGCACCACCCTTGATGTGGGAATTAAATACACTTATTAAATAGACATTATGCCAATAACAAGTTGACCTTAAAATCCACGAGGAGGTTTATCAATTCATGGCATGTTTTATAAAAGGCATTTTTTAAAAGTTATAGAAATTAGTTTTTTTAAGGAATGGTATATAAAATGTAGAGAATTGAAAATATTAATGGTTAATATTCTAATAAATAAGGGTATTTTAGGAAGGGTATATAAAATGTAGAGAATTGAAAATATTAATGGTTAATATTCTAATAAATAAGGATATTTTAGGGTGTTGAATTATTTTTATATTAATTTTTTTAATTAAATTTTAATTTCAACAAATCAAATTTTAATAAAAATAAAAATAATAAAATATTTAATATTTTTAATTTAAAAATCTAACATTTTGATATGAATATATAACAACCAATATCAATATATAACCACCATTGAAATATATTGCTAATATATAACAACAACCAACAAAATATATTGCTAATAATTACGAGATGCAATAAAGTTAATTTATGTATATATAATAAAAATATATATAATTTAATATATATATTTTTTAAATAAAAAAATATTTGATTTGATTATTTTTTATTTTGCTAAATTTAATTTTATAATTTAGAAAAAACATCATTAACTATTATATATATTATTATTAAAAATAAATAATACAAGACATTCACACAAATTTCTCATGAGAATTTATTATTATATAATATTAATGCATATTGCTAAATGTGATGATAGGTAAAGAGTTAAGATTTTTCTTTCCTTTTTTATATAAATAAAAAAGTCAAGCTAAAATGAAATAAAATCCAAAAATCATATTAACGAAATAGTTATGATTAGCATTCCCAACCGCACGAACTAGATCGATATCTAATGAAACTAAAGCGCATAATATAATATATGAAAACAAAAAATACTATACGGAAAAATATTTTAAGAATTATTTATAATTTGACTGGTATGTAGGCCTCAAATGAAGGAAACAAAATAATAATATAGTTGATGAAACATCAACGTTTTACGTATATATTTAAGTGTAGTTGAGTTTCACTAGGATTGTGTTTTGAATACAAAGCTATCACGTTTTTCCTTCCTCTAACCATTAATATTTTCATTATTCCATTCTTCTCAAGGATTTTTTTCAGGTAGTCCATCCTTCTGTGACTACTTTAATTTGTAACTTTTAGTTGTAATATCTAATAATTTCTCAAATGTTCTCAACTTTATGAGTTAGTAAGAATTACATTAACTATTAACATAATAATTTCTATGAAATATAGTATATGTATATGTATGCATTCTCTGCATGCATGTGTGTATATTCATCATTTCTATGAAATATAGTATATGTATGCATTCTCTGCATGCATGTGTGCATATTCATCATTTCTATGAAATATAGTATATGTATGCATTCTATATGCATGTGTGCATATTCATCACTTGCACACTTTATAATTTATTAATGCATGTCTATCCAATGCACTTTTGCATTGATTTCATAATATTTTTATCTAAACCACACATTCTATCATGTTGAATTAGAAGGTTTGGTTAATGCTTCAACACATCATCTATATACTTTTCATTGCTTGCTCAACCTTTTGGATGTCTTCATTTTCAACCCAAACACAATACCGAGGAATATAATTTCTTTGATGTTCTTCAATGTTGGCAAAGAGATTGTAGTCCAAACATTAATTATAAGCAGGAAGACCATTGAATACTTGTGTGGCACTATAGCCTTTCCATATCCAACCATGTCACGGCCTCACACATGGTTAGCTTTGTTGGCATTCATTTCTATAACAAGGCTATATCTCATGTATTGCTATGGTTATTAGCTCATAACCGACACAATCTTGACATACTATTATGTCATATGATGACATTCTATAGCTACAAAATTTTATAAATATCCCATGCCTCAGATTTAACCATACCGATTGGTATATCATTCCCATGGATGCATTCAAAACACATAATAATATCACTTCATTATTCTCACAGAGGGAATTCTTACCTATTTCCCTTCAACATTATCCATTTCATACATGTATATGTATCATTCATTTGTTTGATGCTACCTACTTAGCTGGTAACTTGTAGAAGCTCACATGCTTTCTTTGTCAACCTTCTGTCAAGCATTTAGCCATCCTCATTTGTCTTCATAAGAATGGCTATCAATATCAACATCACCATTTTCAACCATGCTATGGATGATGTGTCGAGGCATTGGCTAGACCTTCCAATTCACCATGGTGGCATGCATAACTTTGATACAAGGGTATTCTGAAATTGATACAAGGGTGCATTGAATAGGTATGCATTAATAAGTTATAAAGTGTGCAAGTGATGAATATGCACACATGCATGATGAAATAAATATATATATTTTAAAGACATTATTGAATGCATACATATACTATATTTCATAAAAATGATTATGCTAACAAATGAAATAATGTAATTATTACTAACTCATGAAGTTGAGAACATTTCAAGAACTGTTAGATATTGCAACGAAAGAGTTGTAGGTTAAATTAGTCACATGAGGATGGACTACAAGAAAGAACTTTAAAAAGAATGGAGTAATGAAAATATTGATCGTTAGAGGAAGAAAAAGTGTGGTCGCTGATAATGCATGTGTAAGGAAATGATAGTTCATTCTAGTTAATAAGATGAATGGATTGAAGTGATAGAATTGTTAAGCGCTTACAATTCTGAGATCACTTTGTATAATGATGTAAATATTACAATAAAAATATATTGTGCATGAGATGCTGACAATCTGTTTGGTTGAATGAAAGCTAGGAGTATTGCAAGAAAAGTGGTCTCGATTATGGCAATGTTGTAAGCTATAATAGAGATTGATACGTGCTGCTGCAAGAGCCAAATAATTATGAGAATCTCATACTTGGGAAAATTTAAATTTCCTTATAAAAACAATTTGAATTTCTAAGTGAAAGTGTTATGATGTTATCTCATGGTGATTGTATGTGTGTGATACAAATGAGATGATGGCTGTTGAAGTTGGAAAGCTGAGGAAGAAAGCATATTGTTAGGACACCGAAACCCTATGGTTTCCACAGAGTTTAGACTGATAGTAGAGGCTTAATGATGAGTTAGCGCTCTCCTTGCATGTGAAATCCTTGGCAAGATGGATTGTCGAGGGAATGCATAGCAACGAAGGGATGCTTGAGCCTAGAAGAGTGATTGCAACAAGGCAGAGGCAACTTAAGAATGCATATGGCATGGTGGATAAAATCATGAGGGTGTGTTGGAAAAAACAAGGAGTTGAATTCTTGTCGAGGGGCAGCTCTGTGAGGTAGAGTAATAACCATATAACAACCGAAGAATAAAGACATGAAGCATACACTTGCAAAGAAGCACACCAAAATGAAACAAGCTTCAATGACAAGGGCATGGAACTAGTGAGGTCCAATGGACTTGTTACAATTCTTAAAATGCTACATGAGGAGCATGAGAACACCATACGAGAAAGAGTACCACAAATTTTGGAGATTTTTGAAGAATTTGAATGTACATTGTATATAATACATTAAGGACGGTGCATAAATAAACAAGATGGGACTGTAATACCCATAGGTTGAACCCCGATTTGTAAATGTACTTATTTTTTATAGGCTGGTGAGCCAGGATATTTTTGGAGAATTTGAATGTACATTGTATATAATACATTAAGGATGGTGCATAAATAAACAAGATGGGACTGTAATACCCATAGGTTGAACCCCGATTTGTAACTGTACTTATTTTTTATAGGCTGGTGAGCCAGGATATTTTGGGCCATAGGTCCTATGCATATATGTGTTAGGCCGAAGTGCCAGTGTGATATTAGATTGGAGAGCTTATATGTTGAAAAGTCGGTGAACCTGACATTGTAAATTATAATCACACTCATATTATTAATAGAATACATCATTGCTGCAGACCAAGTCAACAAAAAGAGTATGGGGGGATAAGACTCCATGAGAGGGAAAGGGTGTTAAGGGATTAAGAAAAGGGGCTAAGTTAAGGGGGCTTAAGCCAAGAGAATATTATAATAGATTCCTAAAGTCCTAAGTCTTATGATATGATGTTATCCTAAGTTCCTAAGTGAGGGCAACATACTACAAGTGGAGGAAAATGTATGCATATTTAAAAGGGGGATTTAGTGTAATTATCTCATTCCTTCCATCATTCTGACCTTTTCCTGGAGAGTATGAGATGGGGATCTACTGCAACCTTGTATCATTGTAACCCTATAAATCCTTGGGGGTTTGGGTTTGAAGAAGCAGGTTGTGAGGTCTATGGACCATTCTCCTTGAGTGAGAGAATTGTTGTTAAGCCCTAATATTGGCTCATTACCCCTTAATTGGGGCATATTATATTAGTAATGTTATTTTATTTATGTCAGCTTTAGGCCACTAGTTGTAATTATACCTCCTAGTCTCCTATATATACCAATGAGACATTTTCATTTTGAATCATCTTGTACTTGAACATTTAAGTGGGGTAAAAGGAGGTTGCCCCCTCGAAGAGGATTATTATATGAAATTATCTCTTTTTCAAAGCGTTGAGTACTTTTTCTGAGGTTTTTCTATGCTATATTGATATTTGGTTCTTAACATATGGTATCAGAGCTCAAGGTCTTGGGGTTTCGCTACTACATCTGAGACACCATGGAATTTTCGCTATAACTTTTTTTCTACAACATTTCAGAAGGAACGGATTGGAGGATATTTAGTAGACATATCAAGGTACGTTGGGTTCAAAATTCAGCTCTTGAGGCCTTATACTTTTGGAGATACAATCTATACAAGATAGGGTTCTGGAATCATCTTGAAATGAGTCATTGCGGAATTTTCGCTATAAAAACATTTCTGTAACGTTTCTGACCCTTAACTCTAAAGTCCATTTACAAAAATTAGTAAGGTATCCGTGGTAAAAAGTTCAGCTTCTGGGTCATCTTAAATTTGTATATACACCTTGTGTAAGATAGGGTATCTGACTAGTCCTATTGACTAGTCCCAAGAAGGTGTTCTAGGTAAAACAATCATAACTTCTTGCTAGAGTATCGAAATTGAGTGGGACTGGTTTCATTGGATCGTGAACAGTTTGTAGTATTTTGGGTACGAGTTTCAGAATTTGATATGATTTATTTTGTGCGGGGCATGCTATACAAGTGAGATCTCCTGGAAAGGCCAAAAATCGACAAGTTGTGAGGACGTTACCGTAAATTCCACTTGGCACATCCAATTTTGATCAGACCTATGGAATTGTAGAGAAGAAATATCAGAGAACTACCTAAAAGAAAGTTTCATACCCAGAAGGGCCAAAACTTGGGATATAGAACAGAATAAATATTGTCTATCATAACCGCCTCAAAATCAAGATTCAAAAGTGATACTTGGCCAACATGCCACCAAAAAGGGACCTTCTACACCAAATAAGCCTCCAGAAAATCCTAATTGGACTCTTGATAAAGGTGAAGAAATGCGTAGGGACATAAATGAACTA
>SNQJ01S0149314.1:44766-57156 GCA_010110895.2 Picea sitchensis | reverse complement strand
CCAATGGAATAGGTCTCAAATAATGGTGAAAAAAATTCCAGACTTTTTTTTTTCTTTTTTTGACACCTGCAGAGTTATACTCTGATCTGAAGAATACTGCAGAGAGGAAATTCCCAAATGCTTAACCATAAATAAATGTGTATTTACTTGGCAACCCGAACACAGTTGCGCGGAAATAAATCTTGTTTGTTTTAATTTGTTTATGTTTCTTTCCCCAAGGGTTAGGTATTCAAGGGTTCTACAGATAAGGGTTTTCCTTGTGTTATAGCTCTCTGATATACATGCAGGGTCCAATAGTAGTACTCAGCCCAATATCTCAGGGCACTAACTAAGGAGGATAGACCATACCCTTAGCTGTACTACCCAACTACCCAGGTACTAGAGAGTATCTTCCCGAGTGTTGTTCTTGGAGACACTATTGGTTTATCTAAAGAGGGCTTCAGGTAATCTAGGTCAATCTGTACATAGGTGTTTTCTGATGTGCTACCACTCGAAGGGGTACCAACAGGGATTACAAGGGTGTCCAACAGATGTGCACTTAAGTACCACTTGTATTTCCTGCGTGTATGAATCCCTCAACTACGGGTTTATGTGTGAAACAACAGATCTCTGTGGCTTAAAGATGTCGGAATACATCTCTACCCTGAAAAAAAATTAACCCAAAATTTCTGCCAAGGAAAGTGCTCTGATACCACTTGTAATATACTAGATATAAAATGTATGCAGAACAGAAATAAAATGTTAGTAATGGCAAAATAACAGCAATATAACCAGAACATTCACCACAATAACATTGAAATGATATGAGAATAATAACAAAAATAGCACTTTGAATCAGAAAGCAATGTTCACGAGCCTCTTCGAGGGGGCAACCTCCAGTTGAGCAGAGCTCTATTACAATAATATCCAAGTTAGGGTTCTCATACCCTTGACTTCTATTTATACTAAAAAGAAGCATCTAGAGGAAGATCCTTCTAGAAGCGAAAGCTTCTATTAGGTATTCTTACATCCACCTTATTCTATTTTATTGAAAGGCCTTATTAATATTGACCATTATTACATCCGAATATATTTTTCTACCTATGTGTGGGTTAGGACCCTAACATCACTTAAGGTTGTGGCATATCGCAACAGCCAAAGGGTACAAGCTTCATCACCTAGGCCATCACTACCACTATTGTCACTACTGGTATCTTCCATGCTAAGCATCTTAGCAGACATATCCTCTCCCATGCTCCACTCTGGCACATCATCCTCTCCCATAGGACTTCTTGGTGTGAGCTTCCTCTTCATTTTGGGCCTGACACCTTGTTGTGCACCCTTATCTAGATCTTCTCTACTCCTATTCTCAACTTTTTCTCTCATCTCAGCTCTTCTTGTGTATCTCTCAGCTCTTTTTATCCTCTACTCTTATGGATCCATTCCATTCCTCATGTCATCTCAACAANNNNCCCCCCCTGATGCTAGGGGGTATACTCAGACATTATATCAGTATCTATGCACATCATTCTTCTTTCCATGCACAACATATTGATCCAAAGTGTAATCTCTTCTAGCATCCACTTTCTTGGACCTTCTTCAAACTTTATTTCAGCCTTGCTGAAAGAATCACTATATTCTATGGAAAACTCAATAATGTAGCATGCCTTCACTTGAGTGAACCAAAAATAAATTCCCCAAGTCCACTTGTTATCTAGCACCTTCAATTTGCCAAGCTTGGCTTGATCCCAAACTATCAGTTTCACTGGTAACATAGCCAATTTGACTTCATCTTGTCTTTTTAACCATTCAAGCAGCAAGCATGGAAATTATTCAAAGAAGAGCTCATGCATGTCCGAGTAAATATGTTTTCCTTTCCATTATTTCACGTTCACCCACAATCCTTTCATCTCTCACAAGGAAAACTCATCTTCTTTATCTTCTATCTAGTCTTGGATCTCCTTCTTATAAGGATTCCAACTCATTTTTATTTTCCTCCATCGATCTTAACAAGACTTCAAGTCTTGACAAAAAAACCATTTGTTGGGTGTAGTGTCATTGTTTTGTTCCATGCTTGTGCATGCACTGACCTTCTTAACACTAGGGAAGTTTAGACCTAGGTTTCGTCCAGAGTGTGTCGAACAAACCCTTAGAGAACTAACATATCAATCCTCAGCCAAGGTCGAGGAAGGTCTCACCTGAGATGTAGATAGGATCACAAATACCATAAGGTCTTGTGTTAGGGATAAAGGATTAAACATATGAAACATTACTACAGTTGGCATCCATATAACTCAGATATGATAATATATTAAAATATAATAATTAAAAAAATACACACACATATTCATCTCATTCAAAATAGACAAAAAATAGATCAGAACNAGGGATAAAGGATTAAACATATGAAACATTACTACAGTTGGCATCCATATAACTCAGATATGATAATATATTAAAATATAATAATTAAAAAAATACACACACATATTCATCTCATTCAAAATAGACAAAAAATAGATCAGAACTACCATATCTTTACTATTGGGAGCATTCCATCACACAGAGATATATAGTGCACTTAACAACTTCTTAGGAAATCCATATATATTCATATCATTACTATGAAAAAAAATGGGAATACAATAAAATGCGTCGTGCACCTTGCCCTAGGATCAGATAGAGAAAAGTCAAAAGACTATATTCAAAACATCAAAGAATTATATCAAGATCGGAGTGAGATCAAGAGCAATAGCCAATCAATTGTTTCACATACTAACTAGCTAAACCTTATTCTTATCTTAGAGCTCCTTTTTATATCCTTCGTTGTTGGGGAGAATTGTTTCTTTCTTCTCTGCTCCACTCGCTTGTCTGATCCAACTACCTCACATGCTTCTGGTGTTTTCCAGCACTCCACCTAGACTCTCTACATCATGGGAAATCTCAACTACATGGCCAACTCATCTTTTGGCTTCCCCAAGTCTTCATATGCTACGAGTGATAATCATTACGGGATATTTCCCAGTGATTCTTTTCTTGATTATGGAGGGCATATTCATGGTTCTAGTGCAACTAACAAAACTCAGATTGGTTCACACTTGGTAGTATTTATGTTTGGTGAACTTCTTGAAAAACTCATTCCAATGTGCATGGTATGGAATTCATCGCACATTTCCTTCTTTGTGCAAAAAAATATAGAATGAGCACGTACAACTTCGTTAGTGCATGCGTGCAAAAATGGACCCAAAACTTTGGGTGCCAACAAGGGTTCCTAGTATATTCCACTTTTATGGGTTTTTTTAATTGTCTTACATATTTCTTGTTTAACATACTAGCTTCAAAACCTTTTCGTGTTGTATTAGTTACTCTAAATTTGCTTTGAAATCAAAGAAATATTGGATTTAAAAAATCTACATTTTTGTCTTAATACTTGTTCCTAGTTGCGTTCTTTATGTATGAAGAAATTTCTTTATCTATTCTAGTTTTCTCTTTACATTATTTTCATCTTCAATTCTTATTTGGTTGTCATTATAAGAAGCATTTTATTTCAAAACAAAACTTATATAGTTAGAGAAAGAAACACCTTTTGTTTTCAATATTTGGCTTCTTTATTTTGGCTTTTCATTTTGAAATGGTATATCCATCTAAATCCTAGTCCATATCTAGGTTGAGATAGATATTTTCTTAATTATTTGAATTGAAGAATACTCATTTCCAATTAGGTGGTTCATTTTGATAAAGAACAAGTACCTTTTTCTTAAGTATTTGTCTAAATTTCAACTAGTATTTCAATTTGAAGTTTATTTCCTTCCAAGAATTTGTGTTTCAAGAACATTTCATTTTGAAGTTGGTTACACCACAAGTACAAAAAATTCACTCCCTAAATAAATGCTTCATTGATGATGACAAGATTATCCCAAAATCAACAATCTAACTTAACTAATTAAATCCCCACATAGGGTCAAAATAATTTTGTAGTTAAGTTAGGGTTTTGGGGATAGGAATACAAATAATTTTCCACAATTGTTCACACTTGAAACATAATAGTTGAACAATTAGCGAGCTTAAAATCCTTTCTATCATATATGGTCAAGAGATATTTACAAAAAGGTGCACTCTTTGGAGTGGACAATGCCAAAGTTAGGACCATAGGTTTGATTGAGACTCCTAGATCTTTCAATACTAAAGATCCCCCAACCATTTGATTTCATATTGAAGGTGAGGTAACTTGTTGCACATTTTTTTGAAGATGTGGCTTAGTGGATTTTCTATTAGTTTCCTACCTAGGTGGCTCTTGCAGGAGGAGGGGCACCCAAGATGTATTTTTACAAGCCATTATGATTTCATCACCCTTTGTCCTATAGTTATAACTATCTCATTTGTACCTTCACACATCACCTCTTGTAGTAGGTGTTTGGAGGGATCTCATTCTACTCTATTCTCTCTTTTCTTGGTCGGATTCACAACCATTTATAGGAAATGGGTTGGAAGAGTTGGATTCTAGGATTATTTGAGTTCTTTTATATTTATCTTGGCTATAGTATTTTTATTTTATGGGATGGAAGGTTTATATAAGACATTGAAATCCTGTTTCAAACACACTTGGAACCACTTGTTTCACCACCTAAGCACACAATGTCTTTGTTCGGTCACTTATTTTCATAATTATTTGTTCTTGATACTTTAGTTATAAAGTATGTTAATTGCACCATTGAAATAGGTATTAAAAATGAGGAATCATTGCGCCTCCTAAAAGACTATCTCATAGGATACAAGGTATTCCTCCATTAGGAATTCTTGGTCGTGTTATATGTCCCACTCATCGGATTAAAATTGAATCAATAGAGCCTCCTAATCCTTCATCAGGTTTGTCCTCTTTGAACTCAAAAACATCATCCTCCTTATATTTGAAAACCTTGTCCCCTTCAATTTCATCTAGTTTAGGTGTGCTTGGAGTCAATCTCCCTTCAACTAGTTTACCTCCATATAACCTGTCTACAACTCTAATTTCCATCATGGTCAGAGACAACCAAAACCAACCCAAAAATGAACATGATTTACCTTATATAGTTGGGTTTAACTTAACGAAACTCATCAATGATCCTCTTTGGAATGCCTCTACTTGGTTGAATATGTTTGACCAAATATTAACCAAGTTTCTCTACAACAACCCTAAGTTTGAGAGTCATGCTAGAGAGGACCCTTCCAATCATATCATGCCATTTCACCTTTGGTGATCATAAAATAGTTTAATGGATGAATCGATTGATATTAGGTTGTTCTAACACACCGTCACGAGTGTATCCACCAAATGGTATAATGATAAATATACCAATATCTATAGAACCTTTGTGTCCATTGCCAAAATATTCTTGACCCTTTTTTAGCTATATATTCTCCGTGATGTAGGAATTGATATCCTTACTAATTTTTGGCATACTACTACCACCCATATCATCGATCATATCCATGAATGGCATAGGTGACATGGTTTATGTAAAGTTTAAATTGATGAACAATTATTAATGGATTGCTTCTTGAATTCCTTACATCCTCCTATAGTCAAAGGCATGGCCATGATCATGCCCAAAAGAAAGGAGGAAGCCATCCAAAAATCCCAACAATATGGCCTAATCTATGCATATTAAGGTTATTTGTACACCATTCTTCTTGATGCTCCTTATTCTTTCTTAGGGGACTTGTCTGCACTGGGGTCATCCCATGCTATTGATGGTATTATTGGGTCTTTTTCATAAATTCATCCATACCCTTATCCCCCTATCCCTAATGTGTATGGTAATCCATATGGTGGAGATAGTGTTCCCTATACCTCACCTCTTTTGAGTTGTTCCCCCATACCTTATAGTTATCCTTATCCCCCACATGATATATCTCATTCTATGTCTTAGGTAGGAAATAAGGCATGTTATTCAAGTCCTCTCATGCATCATCATGTGCATGGTGGTACATGTACTAGTTATTCTTGTAATGGGGTTTCCATCGAAAGCATATTATCCTTTTCATAACCCTCCACTGACACCCTTAGTACCTCAAACTGTGGTACCTAAACCCCCAATCAATGTTGGTCCAACTACCCCCTCTCCACAGGTTCAAGTGTATTCCCATAAAAATGTTCCTAATTTCCCAAACCAGAATATGAATAACAATTAGAAGAAGAAGACAAAGAATGGAAATGGAAAACAATTACCAACACTAAAATCAGCGGAACCAAGGTAACCAAAAAAACCCGCACAATAATGTTGGAGGAAATAGAAATACTGCAAACCAAAATCAAAATCATAATGTCCATCCAAAACAAGGGAAGAACCCTCAAATTCATATTAATCACCCTTACACTCTTTACGATGTTTATGGAATTTATACTCATCGATGTCTACTTATACCTGATTTTCTTAGATTGAAGGAATTAGATAACAAATCCATAGCTACACCAAATAAACATGTTACTCAATCTAACCCACCTTTGACATTTCAACCAATTGTTTTTCCCAACCTTTTTCAAACACGAGAATTTATATCCATTCTGGTCAACCCAAAAACCCTAACCCATCAAGAGATGGTACCTTTCAGATATTATACATAAAATCTATGCATGTTCACCTTTCAATCTGAATATGCTAGTATGGCACGCCCCATAAAGCTCTACCTTCTTAATATAATGACCCTCTACCCATTAGTAATGAACCTTTATAGATTCCATGATCTACTGTTGATCTTCACCCAAGGTGTCAAATGTTCCTTGAAGTTGCACTACCCATAACCCTCGTGCATCGGTTGCCCGTATTTACAACATAGTTGATGATTTAGCTCAATCCCCCATGGCTATGTCATATCTAGAAGTTTCCCAGACTTGTCCTACACAAAGGAAATATTTACTATCTAGATTAGGTGTGGTCATTCCTTTAGATGATAGGTGTTATGATATTTAGACACTTATGAGTTAGTAAGATCAACTTGGTCTAATGTTTCATTAGGTAAAAGTGTGTTTCTTAGTGTGTTTCTTTAGTATGCATTTGTGGTTAGGTAGTCTAACAGTCACAATATGTTTCCGATATAGATTAATATGATGACTCATATTCTCCTTGATATTAACGACTACATTGATCTGTGTCTTAGCACCCAATTGGTACATGATATATATTTAAATAGCATGGAGGGTCATTTGTTGATTATTGATTGTGAGAATATCTCTTGTAAATCTCTTTGTAATATTTTTTCTTTTTCATTAATAAATTGCTCCAAGTGTATGCATTTTCTAGGGTCGTGGATGTTTCCCCATAGGGGTTTTACCACATAAAAACATTGGTGTGATGATATTTTATTTTGTTTTGTGAGTGGTTACTAAAGGTGTTCGTCCTCTATTGGAATACATGTGTTGTCGAGCATGATATTAAAGCACATTTGAAGACCCGATCCAGTTGTAGATCGATATCTTCAAGTCTTGTAATCGTATCTTTGGTTTCTGCTATTTTTGAACATTTTTGGGATAAGAGGATTGTTCCATTGAGTCTTGAGCACTTCTTTCAACTAGAAAATTTTTTTGTTTCACTTGAAAAGGTTTTTTTTTTCCCAAGATACGACCATTTTAGTCATATCCAGAGGTATAAAGCCTAAATAGATCCTTTTAAAGTTTTATAGAGATAATATTTCAGTTTTGTTTCGGTTTTCTATTTTTTATTTCTTGGTTGCTACTCCTTTTGATTTGCATGTGGTATTTTCCATGTTCTCTATGCTATCTCGAGAAATAAAAAATAGAGCATAAAAGTTTTTCTTGTCTGTGTATTCTCTTTTCCATGTGCTCTGTGCGATCTCAATAAATTAGAAAAAGAGGGAAAATTTTCAATTTCTGAGTAAGCTAAGTGAGAAATAACCCTTGTTGTTGTCTACAAGTGAATTTTTTTGTTGTTTTGTGAATGTATGAAAATAATATTTTATTGATCACGCACTCCAAGACTGTATTCCACAACAAAAACACCCCCAATCCTCCTTCTCAAGATTGTAATGTGTCTTGCACTAGCTCACTTGGTTGAAAGTTTCTTTACTAAGTAAGAGGTCTTGAGTTCAAGTTTTTTTTTTCACTTTTTTTCAAAAGGTCGTGCATTCATTGTAAAGTGCATTTCATTTAAGTATAAAAGTGAATCGCTATCAAATAACTATAATATTTTATTTTAAGTTATTTTTTAAATGCGGCTTTCATTTACAAAGTAACTTCATTGTAAAAGTGATTCTCTCTTATTCTATAAAAGTGGGTCACTTCATAAGTAATTTATTTAAATGTGAGCATATAGGCATAGTTAGGAGGAGCATCACCACGTGAACCAACTTCTACTTTCCACATGGCTCTTTGATTACCGTTTATGCATTTTTTCAAAAGGGAATAACTTTCACATTCTAAGTCCGTTTTTAGTGTCGTTTTTTTAAACAACTTATTTTTTCAAGAAAATTCCATCCATACCATCAGTTTCATCCTTTAAATCAATATTCTCTACATATTTTAATATAGATTCTCCCAATGATCTTTTTCTTACTAGTACCAACTACTTTTCATGAAAATCCCATATGGAGGATGTATTAAGAAGTAAAGGATTATACCAGATTACCTTGGGAAAAGAAAAATAACCCATTGATGATGAAAATTATGTCAAATGGGATAATAAGAATGATGAATAATGTGGACTAATAATAATTTCAATCTCTCCTAATTTAAGGTTTCACCTTCAAGGAATTGATGGTCCAGATAAATCTTGGGAAACAATTAAAGTTATGGTGCAGACCTCCCTTCTCTCCAAGGGTTGCACGACCTTCCGATCTAGGATCTTTTGAATTCATAAGATGGACTAGCTCTGTAATTCCCTGTTGGAACCTCTACAATACAAATTCAAAGCTCCTTTAGCGAAACCTCACCCACGTGAACTAACAATGGGCGTAAAGTTTCCTCCACATGACTACCCATTGTGACCACACGCCTATCTGAAAAGGCGCGTCGAGGTGCATCGCGATTTCGCGTGTTGGGTATATGATTCAACCCGAATCTTTGTCTTTCGAACTCCCGAACTCCCAAAATCTATGACCTCAGATCAACGGTCTGAGACTTCCTGTGACTCAATGGTCCAGATCAATTCTTCGCAAATCCGGATTTCGCGTTTCAGCTATTGAAAGGACGTTTCTCGTCTCCCTTCCTCCAATACCCAAAATTGTGAATTCTTTGAACTCTGCTTATGTCGAATCAACGGTTCACAACCTTCCATGGTTTCAACATCTATGATTAAATCATGATTTCACTTTTCACGAGTTTTCACAGCGCCTACCTCCAACTCCCCGATTCACGAATCAGTGAAACGTTGATCTACCGCCATGTGTTCTGCCTCAACGAATGGCCACGATCATTTCATGATTTTGGATTTTGTGAACTTCACTCTAAAGGATTTCTCCCGCTCAATCCTCCATAGTTTTATTCCTTCGAACTTTCAATTTCTGTGCTCCACCTTTGAACGCTTCAACTCTTCAAAACTTAGAAATTTTCTAAGTGTTTCCTTTCGAATCTTAGAACCACTACTCGTCCTAATCTTCTGGGAATTGAAATTAAACCTCGTCCCTAGTGCACACTTTCACTCTGCATATTTTCAAAATAATTTATGATGCCCTCCTATCATACTCTACACTCATCTTCCTGGGCGTTCAAACTTACAACAAGTTTGCCTCTACGCACGCTCCTTGCACTCAATATGCACACTCTGCATAGGAAAGTCCCTCGCTATATCTTTTGAACTTTGAGTCGAAAATACTCCCTCACACGCACTCCTTGTTCTCAGTATGCAGTCCTTTCATAACTTACAGAAGAGAAATACTTAGAGTCTTATTCAACTATTCATTCTCCATGAACCTCATACATTCACAAAATACACAATAATAGTCAAAGAGTATCAAAACTATACAATTGAATCAATTTTCTCTATTCTATTCATTTCAAAGATAAAAAAATCACTACAGTTGTTATCTCCTACAGACATAGAAAACACAATGAAAAAAATTTCTAAGGACCTAGAGCCTCTTTTCTCTTCTTCCTCCTATCTAAATCTTATCACATTCTACCTTGGCGGTTACCTACCTAGCTTGATTACATGTAACCTAATGACTAATCAGGAAATTATCCTACACCTGTAATATATTATAGTCATGTAAAGGATTTACAATTGTTTTGTCCTTTCAAATGGTGGCCTGACTTCATAGAAAACTAAATTGAATTAACAAAAAAATAAAAAATATCTCCACATCGCTACCAAGTTGTTTAAGGTCGGTCTTGGCTCCTTCGATGCGTTCAGGTGTCGACTTCGCTTCCACCTCTGCTTCCTTTTGATGTGATAGCGATGCTCCTGCATCATACTCCTCTAGCCAAAATATTCATGGACTCCTGTCCATGAGCTCTCGCATTGTTTTTCCATTCTTCAAAATATCAGGCTCAGTTACCCAACTTGAATATTCCACAAGGTGATCTTTCCATTTTACCAAATATTCAGGATGCATCTTTCTTTTGGTTTTTCTTCCAACTCTCTATTTTAATATTTTCTCCATCTGAGGTTTTTCTATTATGAGCATCTTTTCTTGAAATTGAATCTCTTTCTGATCATCCAATTCTCACGTTTCATCTCTGCTATAAGGATACAGATCTGCAACATTGAATATTGGTGATATCCCAGCATTGTCTAGCAACTTAATCTCATAAGCATTTGCTGCAAATTTTCTAAGGATCTTGCATGGTCCTATCTTCTTCATCTTCAACTTATTATATGTTCTTCTTGGAAACCTTTCCTTCCTCAAATGAGCTAAAGCTTCATCTCCTACTTTAAATTGAACTTCCCTTCTTTTCTGATCAACTCTATCCTTATACTTATTATTATTATCCTGTATCTCTTTCTTAACTTGATCATGAAGTCTTTGCCTTTCTGTAGAAAAATATTATGCTCCTGCGCTCCTGAATTCATCTTGTTTCAACTCTCTCAATTATGTGATCCCTCTTGGCTATTTTCCATATACTATCTCAAATGGACTTTTTCTAGTGCTTCTATTAACTAAATTGTTAAATGAAAATTTTGCATGTGCCAGAATCTGATCCCACTCATGACCTTGTTCAATGACTAAACTCCTTAAAACATTTCCCATACTTGTGCTCACCACTTCAGTCTGTCCGTCTGTCTAAGGGTGATATGTTGAACTAAATAAGTTAGTTCCCAGCCTCTTCCATAGAGTCCTCCAAAATTTTCCTACAAACTTAGTGTCCCTGTCTGAGACTATACTTCTGGGCAATCCATGTAATCTCACAATTTCTTTGAAAAACACATTGGCTATATGTGTAGCATCATTTGTCTTCTGGCATGGTATGAAATATTCCATCTTAGAGAATCTATCGACCACAAAGAATATGGAATCACTTCCCTTATGTGTTCTAGGTAATCCCAATACAAAATCCATACTAATTGCATCCCAAGGCCTTTCTGGAATAGGCAATGGTTGATACAAACCAGTATTTTGTCTCTTTCCTTTTGCATGTTTACAAATCTTACATCGATCTACAAATTTCTTCACATCTACCCTCATACCTAGCCAATAATACAAACTACTTAGCTGTGCAAATGTTTTGTCATGACCGAAATGTCCAGCTAGACCTCCACTATGTTTTTCTTTCAACAAATTATCTCTCATTGAGCATCTTGGTATGCACAATTGGCTTCCTTTAAACAACAATTCATCTCGGATCAAATATTTTTCCCATGATTTTTTATCCCTCAACAAAGTATTTCCATATGCTTCATAAGCCTCCTTAAAATCTGGATCTCTTGATACATTTCCTTAAGGTTCTCAAACCCTAAGGTCTTCACTTGGAATTCATGTACAACCAAACTTCTCCTGCTCAAATCATCTGCAACTTTATTAGCACTTCCAGAAATATGTTTAATGACAAAAGTAAAATTCTACATGAATTCTACCCACTTAGCATGCCTCTGATTCAACTTATATTGCCTAGTAATAAATTATAAAGCTTGATTATCACTATACAAGACAAATTGTTTTGGAATTAAATAATGTCTCAATTTCTTCAAACCTTGAATCTGCAAGATACCAGATATATAAAATATGCAGAGAAGAAATAAAATGCTATAAATGGCAGAATAATAGTAAAATATCCATCATAATCTTCACAATACACAAAAAAGATATAACAATAGCAATAGAAATAGCACTTTGATTCAGAAAGCAATGTTCACAGGCCTCTTCGAGGGGGAAACCTCCAATCAAGCAGCGCTCTGTTACAATAATCTCCAAGCTAGGGTTCTCATACCCTCGACCCTTATTTATACTAAATATGTCTATTAAGAGAAGCATCTAGAGGAA
>SNQJ01S0149313.1:21570-37609 GCA_010110895.2 Picea sitchensis | reverse complement strand
TTATTGTAGGTCACATACAAATCTACATAGGAGAAATTTTAGGTATATGATTTCATTCTATTAATCAACTTAATCTTTCCCCTATTTGATTCAAACAATTTTCAGTGCATTCCCAAACAAAAAAAGGGTTTCATAGTTACCTTCGATATTGGAAGCCCTAATTCGCTCACTGTTTTTTTGCTTTCCCTTTCTATATTTCACAAGGAGAATTTCTTTAAGGAATTTTTTATAGGGTTTGTTTGTTTATATATGGTGTGTTTCATATCCGTTGCAATGAAACCACTCATTGCATTATATCTCAAATCATCCCGTCATTGTTGATCTTTTTTTAATTCCTTTATGGTTAGCAGTGCACTATGTACATAGGAAGAGCATCGATGCATATTTTTATGTCAACATCACCAATTAATTTAAATTAGAAATAATATTTTAAAAAAAATTTCATGATCAACAATGCACGTTGTACATAGATAAGCACAAAGGCACATTTTCTTACAAAGAGCACTGTTGTGATTTATGAAATAACACTATTTTTTATATGGAAATCACCATGTCTTAAATTTGTTCATAGGTCGACTGTGTGTAATAAACAGTACTTAGGAATCCATGTTTTTATTAATTCATAAAGCATGAATTGAATACAAAAAATTGTAAAATGTTTTCAATTTTTCAATGACATTGTTATAATGTATCGATGTGTATCAAGGGTGGCAGGTGTGGGGGGGAAGGTATGTGATCCAGTAGGTAATTTCCTACTTCAGTTTTAGTGGGGACTTGGAAATGTAAGAAACAACTTTGTGGAGGCCTATGCCTTGTGGAAACGTATCAAGATCACTAAGGCTGTTGAGCACACACTTATAATAAGAGGGGGGGTGAATCAGTATAGGGATATTTTTTACTTTTTAACATTCAAAAACCATAATGAAGCAATCATATAATGTAACAATAAGAAGACACAATATTTAACGTGGAAATCCTTTCGGAAGAAAACCACAAAAACTTATTTTTATAAATTTGTAGGCACCAACCTACGGTTACAAATGTTTGTAGGAACCAACCTACAGGAAAAATAAATCCCCACTATTGTTTGTAGGCACCAACCTATAGGAGACACCAATGCCCTCTACTATTTGTAGGCACCGACCTACAAGAGACATCAATCCTCTATGTTATTTGTAGGCACCGAATTATTGGAGACATCGATCCCCTCTGTACTTGCTTCTTCTTCTTTTCCCAGATCACTCCTTTTTATTTTGCTAGATTTGCACTGTGCTCACTACTTCTGCCTTCGCCAGATCACTCACTACTTTTTCTTTTTCCAGATGTGCATTGTGCTTGCTACTTCTACTTTCATGAGATCTACTCAACTCTCACTAATATTTATTTGTTTCTTCTTGAATGATATTCAATCGTCACTCCTCAAATGGCATGCATAAGAATATTACATTTTACACCTACACAAACATTTTTTCTCATAACCCTCTTCACCATTTATACCTTATGATAAGATTTACATGAAAAGTCATCTTCATTTGAAAAGTCACGACTTTGATTAAACAATAATTAATTCCCCCCCCCCTTTTATTTTTAATTCACTTTTTAACCTACCATGGGTAAAATACCACCATGGTTTTTAATTCCATGTGCAAATACCACGTGCACTTTCACTTTTACCTTTTTTAATCCATTTTCATGTTTACTTCACTTTTATGTAAACTCTACTTTCACTTTTACTTTTTTTTTAATCCACTTTCATGTTTACTCTACTTTTTTGTAAACTCCACTTCCACTTAACCTTTACACTTTTGTATTTATTAAAGTCACATTTATATTTGAATATTTACTTACCATCCACTTTACTCCACTTTTACGTAAACTCCACGTCCACTTAAATTTTCCACTTTTTGTATTTATTAAAGTCACATTTATATTTGAATACTTACTTGCATTTGACATCAATGACAATGTTTTATTCAACAATCTCCCCCTTTGTGATTGATAGCAACCCTGTACTAAAAACATGTAATCCTTCAGAAATAGAAATAGTTCTCCCTTGTCTGCAACTCTCCCCCTATATGTAATTCTCCTCCCCATGTCTGTAATTCTCCCCCTTTGACATATATGGTAAAGGTATGCTCCCCTTGAGCTATTCTTATTTACTGATGAGATGAGAGGGATATCACTCCCAACTTTTGTCTTATATATTCAAATGTTTCTCTAGGAAGGGGTTTGGTAAAAATATTTGCAACTTGTTCCTTGGTGGCAATGTATTCCATATTGACACTTAGTTCAGATACTTGTTCTCTTAGGAAGTGATACTTGATGGGAATATGCTTCTTCTTTGAGTGCATAAAAAGATTCTTTTAAATGTTGATTGCACTTGTGTTGTCACAGATGATCGATATTGGCTGATCATATTTTACCCTGATATCCTGCAATGTTTGCTTCATCTAGAGAACTTGTGTGCAACATGTTTCTGCTGCAATATATTTGGATTATGATGTAGCTAGAGAGACTAAATATTGTTTCTTACTCAACCAAGACACTAGGTTGTTACCCAGAAATAATGCTCCTCCACTTGTACTTTTCTTTCATCAACACTTCTTCCCAATATGCATTTGCATATGTTTTTAAGAGTAAAATATTCACCTCTTGGGTTCCATAAGTCAAAGTCCAAGGTGCCTTTTATATATTTGAATATCATCTTCACTGCTTGCACATTAGTTTCTTTTGGTGCAGCTTGAAATCGTGCAACCAATCCTATTGCTTTCATAATGTCTGGCCTTGATGTCGTCACATATATTAGGCTTCCAATCATTGACCTATACAATATTTGATTTGCTTCCTAAGATTCATCATTTTTTCTCAATTTTCAACTTGTGACCATGGGAGTGTTGACTGGTCTACAATCTTCCATTCTGAATTTCTTCAACATTTCCTTGAAGTACTTGGTTTGTGAAATGAATATGCCTTTGTTAGATTGAGAATTTTTTAATCCAAGAAAGAATGATAGTTCCCCAAGCATAGACATCTCAAATTCCTTTTGCATTTCTATTGCAAACTTTTGGCACATTTATTTCATAATTCCTCCAAAAATAATGTCATCTACATAAACCACAACAATCAACTGTTTTTCTGGTACTGTATTGATGTAGAGATTACTATCAACAATTCCTTTTTTGAAGCCTTCTTGCTGTAGATATTTATAAAGTCTTGAATACCAAGCTATGGGAGCTTTTTTTATCCCATTAAGTGATTTTTTCAATTTGCACACATAATCCTTATTTTTTGATAATAAGAATAATTCTAGTTTTTCAATGTATACTTCTTCATGTCCTCGTGGTGTAGAGCAGTTGGTGAGGGAGTATGTTGTTAAGGCACTCCGTAAGTGAAGTCACTAGTTTGAAACCTTGGGGACACCTCAAATCCAACCATGTTAAGGGTTGGTGCGGTCCAAGCCGGGTACAATCCTCAGGTGATTTTGATGGCTTAATGCCCCTAGGTCTTGGAATCTCAGCCACAAGACAATCCCGCAAGTCAGGGATATTTAGCTAACAAAAAAAAACGTATACTTCTTCCTCTAAATTACCATTGGGAAAGGCATATTTGACATCCATTTGACAGACTTTGAAGTTCTTGAAACATGAAAATGCCAAAAACATTCTGATAGGTTCTAGTCAAGAAACCGGGGCAAAGGTTCTTTGAAATCAATACGTTCAACTTGAGCATAGCCTCTACAAACCAATATTGATTTATTTCTCATTACTTTCCCATATTCATTCAACTTGTTCCTAAAAACCCACTTTTCATTCTTCTCAATTTGATTTAGCTCTTCTTCCATAACATCAATCCAATGTTTGTCTTCACTGGCTTCAATAAAAATTTTAGGCTCTATTTTAGATAGCAAGGAGAAGTTTGCATATTCTAGTTCACTAGCTAGTCTTCTTCGTGTTTGAACTCCCATATATTTATCACCAAGAATTAGATTTTCCAAATGATTCTTTCGGAAAAATCTAGATGGTGTCTTTGTGTCTTGGCATTCTATTTCTTCTTCTTCATTTTCTTCTTCTTCTTCTTCTTTTTCTTCTTTGTAGCTTGGCTCATTTGCTTGAACATTTACTTATGTTTTCATATTCTGGTGCCCTACTTCATCAATTTTTACATTGGCACTTTCTACAATTTTGTGTAATGTTGTATTATAACATCTATAAGATTTGCTTCTTGATGAATAAGCAAGAAATATACCTTCATCATCTCTAGAGTAAAATTTTCCCAAATCCTCATAATCTCTCTTTATGTAGCACTCACTTTCTAAAATTTTGAAGTATTTAACTATTGTTGGTATACCTTTCCACAATTCATAAGGTGTTTTATTGTTATTGACTTTGATTTTCCCTCTATTCAGAATGTAAACTGTGACAATGACTGCTTCTCTCCAAAACCTATCTGATAGCTTGACTTCATTTGACATTGTTCTTGCCATCTATTGCACAGTTTGATTTTTTATTTCTACCACTCCATTCTGTTGTGGAGTTCTTGCGACTGAGAAATGTCTTTTTATTCCATGAGTCTCACAAAATTATTCAAATTCATTTGAGATAAACTCACCTCCTCTGTCCGATCTCAAATACTTGATTTTCAAATCAGTTTTGTTTTCAACCAAGGATTTGAATGCTTTGAACTTCTCAAAAGCTTCATATTTTTCTTTTAAGAACATAACCTGTGTCATTCTATAATAATCATCAATGAGAAACAAGAAGTAATTATCACCTTATAGAATTTGTGTTCTTGTAGGTCCACACAGATTTGTTTGAACGAGTTCCAATGGATTCGTTGTTGGGTATTCTTTTGATTTAAAGCTTGTTCTAGTTTGTTTTTCATGCCGACATTGCTTGTAGAGTGTTTGAAGGTCTAAAAATATTTGACATTTCTCTCATTGCTTGTTTAGTGCTGATTTTTACCAAATTATCAAAGTTCATATGACCCATTCTTCTATGCCATAACCAACTTTCATATGTTTGTCCTATATAACATTTTTCTCCCTGGATCTCATCGAGGATATATACATTATTTGATGTTCTATATGCACTTGCCACTAATATTCCCGAGCCTTCCTTCCTTATTTCACAACCTTGAGAATTAAATGTGATATTCTGTCCTTGATCACATATTTGACTAACACTAAGAAGATTGTGTTTTAGACCATCAACATACAAGACATTTTATGTTTTACTCTTTCCATTATTGATATTTAGAGTACCTTTTCTAGCTATTCTTATGGTAACATCACTTTCAAATGTCACACTACGTCCGTTAACTTCTTTCAAAGTGAGAAACTTGCTCTTGTCACTTTTCATGTGGCTTGAGAATCCACTGTCAATGTACCATTGGTTTCCTTTGTTTTGAGCACGGATGGCAGTTTGCACAAGCATAGATTCCTCCTTCTTTTGCATCTCTTTTTCCTGCTTCCTTTTCCAAACTCTTATGAGTTCTTTCTTTTTTTTGACAAGGGTATCCACATCCTTTTTTTGTCTAGCAGTTTCCACAAAGTTACTTTTACATAAACGTGTTTTGTGCCCATAGTTTTGGCATTTATAGCATACAACCTTGTAATAAAATAAATGGGCAAATGAATTATTGTTTCTGTTTGGGAATCCATAAGCATTCATGTCTTTGATCCATACATGATTATTTCTTGTATGTGTTCTACAACATATTGAATTATGACCAAAATGATTACATAAAAAACAATAGCCAAAGAAAGAATTTTGGTACCAATTCATGTGAGGCCACCTTGGTGGGAAATATATTTTGACTTTGTCCTTGTTTTCCTTAGGATAAATGTCGACTTTCTATAGAAAATTAATTTCTTTCTTCTCGTCGTCTTCATCACTGATGGAAATTTTGAGTACATTCACATGACTTTCATATTTTTCTTCATTTACTTTCTTTGATGGCCCTACAACTTCTAGATCTTCTTTGGTGGTCATCTGACTCTTATCATAACCAAGACATGTCTTAATAAATGATGACCTTTTAAAATTGATGATATGATCTAAGGTTTTGGCACTCTTTTTAAACTTCAATCTTCTGTTCAACTGAGTAGTTGAATTTTCCAAATCATTTCTTAAGGAAACAAGTTCAGCTTCGAGCTTCTCGCAATTTTCTTAGTTTTCCTTCAGCTGGATTATCACCACTTTTTCTATCTTTCTTGCCTCTTCTAATTGAACTTTAGGCTTCTGATAATTTTTTATGATTTTTCAAGGATTTGTGACATTTTGGATTTTGAATCATGATCCTCTTCTTCATATTTCTACAATTTCTCCTTTGTTTCAAATTCATTTTCCTTAGCTTCCTTAATTCGCTTAAGGCACAAATGATTTCTTCTTCAAGATCCACTTCTCCATTGGTTTCAATGTTTTCTTCTTCTTTTGAACCTATTATTTCTTTGTCTTCATCAATATTTGTTTTTATTTCCATAAATATAGTTTCTTCTCTATCACCACCAAAATTGCTTTCACTTCTTTCTTCAGATGAGTCACTGACCCCTTTTGAGTAGAGGCTCTTCTTATGCTTATAAGAGTTCTTATTTTCATGCTTGTCCTATTTGTGGCTATTTTTGTGTTGATGATGTTTTCTATTTACATTATAGTATTCTTCATTATCACTACTTTAATTTTTATCACATGGACACTTAGTACCAAAATGTCCTACTTTTCCACAGTTAAAGCATTTAAACGAAAACTTACCTTGTATTTTCCAGATCCCTTTTTGACTTTTGTCACAAAATTTGATTCCTCTGCATTTGATTCACAACTAGAAAAATGACTTGAATTGTGTTCTTTTTTCTTCATATTCTTTGAGGCTTTGAAGGTTTCTTCCTTTTTGATGGTTTTTCCTATTCAATCCTCATTTCATATGTAGTGGGGATCCCATGTAATTCATCCATTGTTAATTTATCAAGATCCTTTATTTTCTCAATGGTGGAAACGTTGGCATCAAATCTTAAGGGGAGTGAACTCAACACCTTTTTCACAATCATCAATTCCTCAACTGTTTCACCAAGTCCTCTGATGGTGTTGACAATTTCATCCACATAGAGGAGATATGCTACAACATTTTCTTCATCTTTCATCTTCAGACTCTTAAACTATCTTTTTTGAGTTTGGAGCTTAGCCTTCTTGACCTTTTCATCACCTTCATAGATGTTTTTAAGTTTGTCCCAAATTTCTTTCACTGATTTGTAATGCATTAATTTGAAAAAATATGACTCTCACAGTCTGCACAAGATGATGTTCATGGCTTTTGCATAATTTTCACTAGCCTTTTTCCCGATCGTATTTGTTGGTGGAGTTGTTGGGGTTGTATAACCAGTCACGATCGATTGCCAAATATCAAAACCAAGGGCCATTAGATAAGTTTGTGTCCTTATACTCTATAAATCATAGTTTGTTCCATCAAACAACGAAGCCCTGTTTGTAGAGAAACCTTCCTGACTGGCTATGTGTGCTCCCAAGATCTACCTTCCAGTGGTTAGACTGTTTCCAAAGGAACCCGATCTGATACCAATTGTTGAGCACACACTTATATTCAGAGGTGGGGTGAATTAAAATATAAGGCTATTTTTTACTTTTTAACATTCAAAAACCATAATGAAGAAATCACATAAATGTTACAACAATAAGAAACAATATTTAACATGGAAACTCTTTCGGGAGAAAACCACAAAAACTTCTTTTTGTAAATTTGTAGGCACCAAACTATGGTTAAAAATGTTTGTAGGAACCAACCTACAAGAGACACCAATCCCCATTGTTGTTTGTAGGAACCAACCTAAAGGAGACATCAATCCCCTGTACTATTTGTAGGCACTGACCTATAAGAGACACTGATCCCCTTTGTTGTTTGTAGGAAGCGACCTACATGAGACATCGATCCACTCTATACTTGCTTCTTATGATTTTTTCATATCACTTACTCCTTTTTATTTCTCTAGATCTGCACTATGCTCATTATTTTTGCTTTAGCCAAATCACTCAATCCTTTTTCTTTCGCCATATTTGCACTGTGCTCACTACTTTTGCTTTCTCTAGATCTGCTCTACTTTCGCTAAGATTTAATCATCACTTCTTGAATGATATTCAATCATCACTCCTAAAATGGTATGCATAATAATACTACATTTTACCCCCACAAACACATTTTTTCTCATAACTCTTTTGTTATCCCTCGACCAAGTTTTGAGGAAATCTTGGTCAGGTTTGACCACTTTTGGGACTTCGACAGGCTAGGTGAAGATGGAGCACCCAAGAGGAGCTAAGATCATGGATCTCACTTTTTTTGCGGGCTTGTGGACCCAACAAAGGGTTCCCTATGGTTTTTGTAATGGGTTATGGGATGTCAGCCCACGGGTTTACCCATGATTAGGCCTTTTTGTAAGGAAGTGTAAAAGTATATATAAGTAAGAATGTAATGTAGAAAGGAGAGAATAGCTTGCAAGGCTAAGTGCAAGTAGTTTTGGGTTTCTTAGTGCAACAAAATGTGTATGTAAGGCTCTGTGATTGATAGAGAAGTGGGCTTTGTGTAGTGACCTAGTTTTGGGAAGGAGGATCTGGAACTCAATGTGCATATCTCCTGTCCTCTACGAAGTTGGCTCTGTGGCTTAGTGCACACAAGCAGATGAATGTAAGAGATTCATAAGATTAATAAAGAAGATGAAGAAGTTGGTGGACTTAGCCCTACACTGGGGTGAACCACATATATCATGTATCTCCGATGTGCTTTGTGTTGTATTGTTTATGTTATTTATCTGCTTAGTGCCTTGATTAACGTGTATAGTAGATAGCTCTTCTTTTGCTTAGTGATTTACTTGTGCTTTATGAATGAATTTTAGATCTAACTCCGTGGTATGTCCTAAGTGGCTGAAGTGCTTACTATTTTGTTACTGTGTTGATCCATACTAGGTTTTGTTCTGCGATGTTAATAAAAGATAATGAACTAATGCATGTCTTCTTCTAAGTATTGTTAGAGTACTCTGTGAAGTGTTATAATCACAGATCTATGTCCCATATTGGTTTAAAAAACCTGAGTCTTATAACCCCTCCTGCCTCTACCTTGGGTGAGGCTTTGCCTTCTTTGCAGGTGTTGCCAAAAGGGTCTTCCCCTATGCCAAAAAATGGTTCCATTGCCAGGACCTAAAACTGTGATTGTTGGGAACTGAAGTAAAGAAAAGAGAAGCTTTGTACGTAGATCTCCTACTAGAGTGTGTATTACTCTACTTGATTTGTGTAGCTTTGTGCTAAAAGAGAAACCTGATCTAAAGAAAAGAGGTAAGATCTTAAAAGAGGTGAAGCTTTGTTCTTTGATAAGAGTATGTTTAATAGACTCTTTCCTAGTTTGAAAGCTAGGGAAAAGTTGGAAGAAAGAATTGATCTAAATAAATCTGATAGAAATTCATATGCATAGAAATAATTTTTGGACTAATAAGTGGATGCAGGAACCTAGAAAGAATTTTTGCAGATTACAGGTCCAACACTGTGATCCTAGTGCGTAGTACAGGAGAAGTTGAGGAACATACAAGAGAAAAAGAGGATTGACACTATGTTATAACTGTAGAAGATTAGGACATATTTCTAAGGAATGCCCTAGTGCATGCCCTATTTGTCTTTGTTGTAAAATTGTTGGTCATGAAGTTGAGGGTTGTCCAAGGATGATTGATAAAGTTGAAAGGATGAACACGAGACAAGAAAACTATGAAGAAAGTCAAGTGTAATATCCCTCGGTCAAGCCCAATTATAAATGTAATGAAAGTGTACTTAAGTTGGTGAGTTGTTTTGACATCATTTTGTAATGCACCTTTCATGGCATAGTGCGCGGATGTAATGCACAGTAAAATGATGTAGTGCACACATTCCTGGATACAACGCGTAGTAACTAAAGTGCGCGCAATATAGAGGTCAGTGAGCCTTTATGTACATGATATGTGTTATAGGCTGGTGAGCCAGTTATTATAAGCTGGGATGCTTATGTTTTGGATTTAGGCCAGAGCGCCTAGATGTTAAAGGCCAGTGCACCTATTTTGTATATGTCTCATGATTAATATAAAATACATCGTTGCATGCAGACTGACCACGATAAAAGAGATGGGGGACTTAACACCACCAGTTAGGGAAAGGGAGGGCCAAAAGTTAAGGGAAAGGGATAAGCTAGAGAGCTTAAGCCAAAAATGAATATTATATTAATATTTCTTAAAACATAAAGTATGGATAATTATTTTATCCTAAGTTCTAAAGTTGGAGACAAGTGGACCAAAGTAGCTTCCAACATGACAAGTGTCAAGTTGGGAACATGCATACATATTGTTGGGACTTAGTTCATTTTTGGACTTCGCCATCATTCTGACCATCATCTCTCCTGTGATTCCTTCAATCGTTCAACCATGATTCCATGACCATTTGCCACTCGCACAGTCAATTATCTTTCAGACATTCATTTCACTGTACCAGAACCGTATCCATAGCCATATCTATTGGTGTAGCTGTTAGCTTGGGAGCGGGATTAAAGAAGCGGGTTGTCGGGCCCCTGGGATATTGAAGAGGTGGGTTGTGAGGCCAGTGAGCAATTCTATGAGTGAGATAATTCTAGGAATTGATTTCCTAAAGGTGCTAAACTGAAACTACAATGCTCTGAGACTTCCTGTCTAGCCTGTTGCTAAAGCCCTGGAAGGGAAGTGGGGAAGCCGAAGGATTGTTGAGCAAAGAAGGGGCACACTTCCTTGGGTGGGACATGCATGTGGGGAATGAGAGACTGTAGGCTGTTAGTTGAGTGAGAACCATGACAAAGTCTTTCCTATTGTCTATGAGCCTTAGCCTGGTAGGAATCCCTTTACCCGAGTGGAGTTTAGTCCCATCTCAGGGGTGACTCACTGTTGAGAGTGATGAACAGTGTGGTCTAAGGCTAGGAGGTTCATGGATGGTCTGCACACAGTTGGTGACATTATTACCAAGATAAGTACCAATTGTGTGATAAATTTACATGTTGCATTGTGATTTACATGCTTATTTTATAGGCTTATCATATGCGTGATTATAATTGTCTGTATGTTTATGGGTATTTCCTTGTATATGCTGCATGTCTATGTTTACTGTTATTTCAGTATGAAATCATAAATTTACAGAATGTAATTGTTTGTTTACGTTTTATATGTAAATCTTCTGCAAGAGTGTTGTATGTATATGTTTTAATTGCATGCAGTTTTAAGAGAAAATTTATGTAGCATAGCTCAGTTGAATACTGGGTATGTTATAGTGTGTTCCGTACTGAGAGAACGAAAGTGTTCCCTCATGTAGCATGGCCTGGACATGGGTGGTTGGGGACATTAAAATATGGTATCAGAGCCTCAGTTCCAACACTGAGCCTAGATGGGCCAGAAAGGTTAAGGTGAAGCGAATATTCACAGAAGATTAATTTCAAAGTGGCCAAATTTCAAGTCACAGAGCATCCATGGAAAATTTTGGCACTGCGTGGAAAATGTTGGTGTGTAGGCATGCACGGTAAATTTTGGCACCACACAAAAAATGTTGGCGTGCAGGTGCACGTGATAAATTGTGGCGCTGTGTAGAAGAATATTGTGTGCGGATGCGCACAATAAATTTAGCATTGCACGGTGCACACACACATAGTAATGGTGCACGTGGTGTGTGTAGTATTTCAAAACACAAAGGAGTTTGGTTGGCGTGCACAATATGAGTATAAGTTGTCTCGCAATAGTGTAGTCAATGGTGTGCACAGATTATTGTGTGCGGTGGGAGCATATGGAACTTTGGCATGGGACAATGCATAGAGAGAAATGCATGTGGAATATTAGTGCACAATACAAAAACTGTGCGCAACAGGTATCAGTGCAAGAACCAAAACTGTGCGCAGTGAATATTGGCGCAAAACATAAAGGTAGTGCATGCAAGTTATTGGCATGATGGAGAAGAAATGCATAGTGGATATAGGTGCGCGAAAGAATGATATACCTTGTGGTGTTGATGTGCACGATAAATATGGGTGTACAGGTTGAATTTTTGTGCGTGCGAAGTCGTTTGGAAGGTGGTGAGTCTGAGTTTAATAGAAAATTTGCATGGTATTAGAGGAAAAAGAAACACACAACCGCATCGGAGCATTATTTAAAAGGAATTCAGTGTTGGTTTGAGAATAAATAAATATAGTCTAAATTGCTAAGCCGAGAGCATCTCAGAGATGAATTTTGGATTTTATATTCCTCCGATTCAGACAGATGAAAGTGAAATATAAGATTACAAGAAACACATACTATGAAAGAAAACAAGATTCATATCACCACCAGTTAGAATCTTGTCATAAACAGTCCAAAAATCTACTTCTGCATTTATATTTCATTTTAATCCCAAAATTACAAAAAGGGAATGATTTAAAATAACAGTTATCCTATTTTAAAGGGACCTCTTAAGAACAGGTTTATCATCTCTAGGGCCCCTTACCTATGCTACCATCTGTCCAAAAATTGCTAAAATGTACTTAATTTTATTCGAGGACTCATTTCAACTTAGCAATCTCCTCCTTTAAAGTATCTAACCAGACTGGTTGATCCTCTCCAACACTTTCAGCTGTTTCAGCTATGGTTTCTTTCTTCTGTCGCTTGCTCCATTTCTTCTTAACAACTCGTCTGTTGATGACTAGATCCCTCATAATAGGATTTAGCCTGACTTCCATTTTCGAGTTTGTAGCAGGTTTTGTGTGAAATTTAGTCGCTAAGATTTGCACAACTACCCTTTCCTTCTTACTCGCAGGAAAATATACCATGTTGCCTGAATAACCAGTCTCACTAGAGGTAGCTTTGTCCATGTACCTCAATTTTGTGGACACCGAAATGCTTTTACAGAGATCAAAAGGTCAAGCAAATTTGAAGATTACTCCATTTATGAATAAGATGATGCCTCCATACTTGAGAATTGGTAGTTATAGAGCCCCAATCATGAGTCATAGACAAACTTACGTACAAGTACATTGGTTTTCCATGCTCAGATAATCCATTTCAAATGATTATCTTTTGAGTTCGTTACATGGTGACATTCACCTGACTTCTTATGACTGTGAAGTACCGAACAAGTGAGATGGGGTGATCTGACTAGCCATTGCCCATCCCATGAGTGGTGATTTTGACATATTGAAACACATGATATCGAGACTTTGGCAAAAGTGGTTTCGAAAAACTGCCTTTTGCCTCGATGTATCTCTGGAGGCACCGCACAGTTCTTGCTAAATTCTCAAGAATTGGGTCTTATCTAAAAACTGTCAAGGTGATAACACCAGAAAATCATAAGACATTATTCTGATGTATATATTGAACCAAAATGGTTCATATTTTTCATGAATTGTTGAATTAGTTAGCCTGATAAGTTTTGATGGATGCACATTTTGCAGAATTAACAACAACTAGATCAAATCAAGATTAGTGCAGATTCCATAGGAATGGAAGAAGCACAGGGGAATTACAGTCAGCAAGATGAGAGCAGAGGAATGGAGGTCCATTTGGGCATTGAAGGAACAAACTCCAATGGAAATGGAGATGAAAGGAATGAAAACATGAATATGGTAGAGACCATTAAAAATTTCCAGAAGGATATCCAAAGCCATAAAGTTGATAATGAAAGGTTTATGAAAGCCAAGGAGTAGAAGGATGACTTCAACATGAAGTTATTGGAGGGTTTGAACATAATAGAAAAGAAATTGGATAAGGAGAGTGGCTCAAGAAAATATGGAAGTCACGAGGCTTTAGATGAGAAAAGAAGAGCAAGAAGTGTTAGCAGACATCACCACCGCTCCTCGAGGCATTCCAATAAAAGAGCAGGAAACAACTCAAGTCCATCCCCTATCAGAAAGCATAAGAGGTCTGGGGTGGATGAGCTACGAGGAGAGATGAACAAAATAAAACTTCCTACATTTGATGGTGAGCACAAGAAGAATGAAGATGCAGAAACATGGTTGTTGGGCATGAGAAAGTATTTTCAATTGCATAATTATTCTTCTCATGTAGAGGTTAGAATTGCCATCTATCAACTCAAAGGAAAGGCATCCATGTGGTGGGATTAGCTTGTGCAGGTGCAACACATTAAAGAGAAAAGTGTTACTTGGAGGGAATTCAAGAAGTATTTTGAGAAGAAATACTTGACTAAGAGATATTATGACAAGAAAATGAAAGAGTTCTTTGAACTCAATCTTGGAAGTATGACCATAGATGAATATGAGAGAAGGTTTCTAGAACTACTGAAGTATGTCTCTTTCATCAAGGATGAGGCGGTCAAAATTCAAAGGTATTTGAGTGGATTAACATCTTTCATCAGTGACAAAATACAATATGATGATCCCAAGACTTTGGAAGAGACCATAAGGTGAGTTAAATACCAATATGATAAACAAAAAGCAAGGCCAACTTTACAAAAGGCTTGGGAAGACAAAAATAAATTAAATATGGATCAGAGGAAGAAGGGATCTAAGCCACCCTTCTTCAGAAATAATCCACATGGACAAAAAATGCCTAAAGAACCTAGAACGATTGACACAGGGAATCAAAGGCCAAGGCAACCACCCATTCAATGTTGGGATTGTAAAGGAGATCATATGTTCAGAGATTGTCCTCACAAAGGTGAAAAAGGAAGGACTATTCACAATGTACAACAAGTTGAAATAATGGAGGACATGGGTAGAAATATACCAATGATCTATCGATCCCTAGAAAACAAGCAAGAAGAGTATCAGTCCCATATGATTGAAGTGGAAGGTATGATCAACAACCAAACCATTTCTATTTTAATTTATTCAGGAGTAGTCATATTTATATAGATCCTAAGATGGTGGAAAGTTTGCAATTCCCAAGAAGAAAGCATGGAAAATCTTGGTTGGTATAGCTGGCTACAGGAGCCAAAAGAAAAGTAAATGAGATGGTCAAGTCATGCCTCATGGACATGAATGGACTGAACACCAAGGAAGATTTGAACATTGTGCCTTAGGGTTCCTATGACTGTCTAATTGGGATGGATTGGTTGGACCAACATCATGCTCTCTTAGACTGTCATAACAAAGCATTTACTTGCTTGGATGAGGAAATGAACCAAAGGAAAGTGCAGGGAATTCCTAGGGCAGTAACCATTAGAGAAATTTTAGCATTGCAGCTGAAGAAATGTTACAGAAAAGGGTGTCAAATATTTGCAGCTCATATGGAAGAGACACCTCAATATAAGGTGCCAAATTTGGAAGATTATGTTGTCCTGAAAGAATTTGAAGATGTATTCAAGGAGGTACCAAGACTACCCCCAAAGAGAGACATTGATTTCTCTATAAATCTAATGCTTGGAGCAGCTCCAGTGTCAAAGAATCCTTACAGAATGAGTACACCAGAATTGAAGAAGTTGCAAATGCAACTTGAAGAACTTCTAAAAAAGGGGTATATACGCCCAAGTGTGTCACCTTAGGGTGCCCCAGTCTTGTTTGTGAAAAATAAATATGGAACATTAATATTGTGCATTGACTTTAGACAGTTGAATAAAGTGACTGTTAAGAACAAGTATCCTTTGCCAAGGATTGATGATCTCTTTGATCAATTGAAGGATGCAAAGATATTTTCAAAGATATATCTCAAATCAGGATACCATTAGGTAAGGATTAAAGAGGAAGATATCAACAAGACCACCTTTAGGACAAATTATGGTCATTATGAGTTCACAGTGGTGCCATTTGGGTTGTCAAATGCACCATCTGTTTTCATGTGCTTATTGAATGGTGTTTTCTGAGAATATTTAGACAAGTTTGTCATTGTATTTTTGGATGACATTCTTATATATTCTAAGTCAGAGGAAGAGCATGAACATCACTTGAGGATGGTGTTGCAAGTATTAAGGGAGCATCAGTTGTATGCCAAATTGAGCAAGTGCTCATTTTATCAGAAACAAATTCATTATTTGGGGCATATCATTTCAAAGGATGGGATAGCAGTGGATCCTGAGAAGATAGAAGC
>SNQJ01S0149313.1:0-14172 GCA_010110895.2 Picea sitchensis | reverse complement strand
TCAAAATACTTCTTGAATTCCCTCCAAGTAACACTTTTCTCTTTAATGTGTTGCACCTGCACAAGCTAATCCCACCACATGGATGCCTTTCCTTTGAGTTGATAGATGGCAATTCTAACCTCTACATGAGAAGAATAATTATGAAATTGAAAATACTTTCTCATGCCCAACAACCATGTTTTTGCATCTTCATCCTTCTTTTGCTCACCATCAAATGTAGGAAGTTTTATTTTGTTCATCTCTCCTCGTAGCTCATCCACCCCAGACCTATTATGCTTTTTGATAGGGGATGGACTTGAGTTGTTGCCTACTCTTTTATTGGAATGCCTCGAGGAGTGGTGGTGATGTCTGCTAACACTTCTTGCTCTTCTCATCCGAAGCCTCATGACTTCCAGATTTTCTTGAGCCACTCTCCTTATCCAATTTCTTTTCTATTATGTTCAAAACCTCCAATAACTTCATGTTGAAGTCATCCTTCTGCTCCTTGGCTTTCATAAGCCTTTCATTATCAACTTTGTGGCTTTGGACATCCTTCTGGAAATTTTTAATGGTCTCTACCATATTCATGTTTTCATTCCTTTCATCTCCATTTCCATTGGAGTTTGTTCCTTCAATGCCCAAATGGACCTCCATTCCTCTGCTCTCATCTTGCTGATTGTAATTCCCCTGTGCTTCTTCCATTCCTATGGACTCTGCACTGATCTTGATTTGATCTAGTTGTTGTTAATTCTGCAAAATGTGTAGCCATCAAAACTTACCAAGCTAACTAATTCAACCATTCATGAAAAATATGAACCATTTTGGTTCAATATATACATCAGAATTATCTCTTCTGATTTTCTAGTGTTATCACCATGACAATTTTTAGATAAGACCCAAGTCTTGAGAATTTAGCAGGAACTGCACGAAACCTCCAGAGATACATCGAGGCAAAAGGCAGGTTGTCGAAACCACTTTCGCCAAAGTCTTGATATCACGTGTTTCAATATGTCAAAACCACCACTCGTGGGATGGGCAATAGCTAGTCAGATCACCCCATCTCACTTGTTCGGTACTTCACAGTCATAAGAAGTCAGGTGAATGTCGCCATGTAACGAACTCAAAAGATAATCATTTGAAATGGATTATCTGAGCATGGAAAACCAATGTACTTGTACGTAAGTTTGTCTGTGACTCATGATTGGGGCTCTATAACTACCAATTCTCAAGTATGGAGGCATCATCTTATCCGTAAATGGAGTAATCTTCAAATTTGCTTGACCTTATGATCTCTGTAAAAGCATTTCAGTGTCCACAAAATTGAGGTACATGGAAAAAGCTACCTCCAGTGAGACTGGTTATTCAGGCAACATGGTAGATTTTCCTGCGAGTAAGAAGGAAAGGGCAGTTACACAAATCTTAGTGACTAAATTTCACACAGAACATGCTACAAACTCGAAAATCCTATTATGAGGGATCTAGTCATCAACAGGTGAGTTGTTAAGAAGAAATGGAGCAAGCGATAGAAGAAAGAAACCATAGCTGAAACAGCTAAAAGTGTTGGAGAGGATCAATCGGTCTAGTTAGATACTTTAAAGGAGGAGATTGCTAAGCTGAAATGAGTCCTCAAATAAAATTAAGTACATTTTAGCAATTTTTGGACAGATGGTAGCATAGGTAACGAGCCCTAGAGATGATAGACCTGTTCTTAAGAGGTCCCTTTAAAATAGGATAACTGTTATTTTAAATCATTCCCTTTTTGTAATTTTTGGATTAAAATGAAATATAAATGCAGAAGCAGATTTTTGGACTGTTTATGACAAGATTCTAACTGGTGGTGATATGAATCTTGTTTTCTTTCATAGTATGCGTTTCTTGTAAGCTTATATTTCACTTTCATCTGTCTGAATCGGAGGAATATAAAATCCAGAATTCATCTCTGAGATGCTCTCGGCTTAGCAATTTAGACTATATTTATTTATTCTCAAACCAACTCTGAATTCCTTTTAAATAATGCTCCGAAGCGGTTGTGTGTTTCTTTTTCCTCGCGCGCACAAAAATTCAACCTGTACACCCATATTTATCGTGCACATCAACACCACAAGGTATATCATTCTTTCGCGCACCTATATCCACTATGCATTTCTTCTCCATTGTGCCAATAACTTGCGCACACTACCTTTGTGTTTTGCGCCAATATTCACTGCACACAGTTTTGGTTCTTGCACTGATACCTGTTGCGCACAGTTTTTGTGTCACGCACTAATATTCCACATGCATTTCTCTCTATGCATTGTCCCATGCCAAAGTTCCATATGCTCCCACTGTGCACAATAATCTGCATGCACCATTGACTACACTATCGCGAGACAACTTATACTCATACTGTGCCCGCCAACCAAACTCCTCTGTGTTTTGAAATACTACACACACCACGTGCACCATTACTATGTGTGTGTGCACTGTGCAATGCTAAATTTATTGCGCGCATCTGCACACAATATTCTTCCGCACAACGCCACAATTTATCGCGCGCACCTGCACGCCAACATTTTCCGTGCGGTGCCAAAATTTACCGCGTGTGCCTACACACCAACATTTTCCATGTGGTGCCAAAATTTTCCATGGATGCTCTGTGACTTGAAATTTAGCCACTTCGAAATTAATCTTCTGTGAATATTCGCTTCACCTTAACCTTTATGGCCCATCTAGGCTCAGTGTTGGAACTCAGGCTATAATACCATATTGTAATGTCCCTGGCCACCCATGTCCAGGCCATGCTACATGAGGGAACACTTTCATTCTCTCACTGCAGAACACACTATAACATACCCAATATTCAACTGAGCTATGCTACATAAAGTTTCTCTTAAAACTGCATGCAATTAAAACATATACATACAACACTCTTGTGGAAGATTTACATATAAAACGTAAACAAACAATTACATTCTGTAAATTTATGATTTCATACTGAAATAACAGTAAACACAGACATGCATCATATACAAGGAAATACCCATAAACATACAGACAATTATAATCACGCATATGATAAACCTATAAAATAAGCATGTAAATCACAATGCAGCATGTAAATTTATCACACAATTGGTACTTATCTTGGTAATAATGTCACCAACTATGTACAGACCGTCCACGAACCTCCCAGCCTTAGACCACACTGTTCATCACTCTCAACAGTGAGTCACCCCTGAGATGGGACTAAACTCCACTCGGGTAAAGGGATTCCTACCAGGCTAAGGCTCATAGACAATAGGAAATACTTTGTCATGGTTCTCACTCAACTAACAGCCTACAACCTCTCATTCCCCACATGCATGTCCCACCCAAGGAAGTGTGCCCCTTCTCTACTCAACAGTCCTTCGGCTTCCCCACTTCCCTTCCAGAGCTTCACCAACAGGCCGGACAGGAAGTCTCAGAGCACTGTAGTTGCAGTTTAGCACCTTTAGGAAATCAATTCCCAGCAATTATCTCACTCAAAGAATTGCTCACTGGCCTCACAACCCGCCTCTTCAATATCCCATGGGCCCGACAACCCGCTTCTTCAATCCCGCTCCCAAGCTAACAGCTACACCAATAGATATGGCTATGGATACGGTTCTGGTACAGTGAAATGAATGTCTGAAAGATAACTGACTGTGTGAGTGGCAAATGGTCATGGAATCATGGCTCAATGATCAAAGAAATCATGGGAGAGATGATGGTTAGAATGATGGCGAAGTCCGAAAATGAACTAAGTCCCAACAATATGTATGCATGTTCCCAACTTGACACTTGTCATGTTGGAAGCTACTTTGGTCCACTTGTCTCCAACTTTAGAACTTAGGATAAAATAATTATCCATACTTTATGTTTTAAGAAATATTAATATAATATTCATTTTTGGCTTAATCTCTCTAGCTTAGCCCTTTCCCTTAACTTTTGCCCCCCCCTTTCCCTAACTGGTGGTGTTCAGTCCCCCATCTCTTTTATCGTGGTTGGTCTACATGCAACGATGTATTTTATATTAATCATGAGACATATACAAAATAGGTGCACTGGCCTTTAACATCTAGGCACTTTGGCCTAAATCCAAAACATAAGCATCCCAGCTTATAATAATTGGCTCACCAGCCTATAACACATATCATTTACATAAAGGCTCACTGACCTCTATATTGCGCGCACTTTAGTTACTGCGTATTGTATCTGGGAATGTGTGCACTACATCATTTTACTATGCAGTACATGCGTGCACTATGCCATGAAAGGTGCATTACAAAATGATGTCAAAACAACTCACCAACTTAAGTACACTTTCATTACATTTATAATTGGGCTCGACCGAGGGATATTACACTTGAATTTCTTCATAGTTTTCTTGTCTCATGTTCATCCTTTCAACTTTATCAATCATCCTTTGACAGCCCTCAACTTCATGACCAACAATTTTACAACAAAGACAAATAGGGCATGCACTAGGGCATTCCTTAGAAATATGTCCTAGTCTTCTATAGTTATAACATAGTGTCAATCCTCTTTTTCTCTTGTATGTTCCCCAACTTCTCCTGGACTACGCACTAGGATCACAGTGTTGGACCTGTAATCTGCAAAAAAAAATTCTAGGTTCCTGCATCCACTTATTAGCCCAAAAATTCTTTCTATGCATATGAATAACATATATTTCTTTATTTCTATCAAATTTATTTAGATCAATTCTTTCTTCCAACTTCGCCCTAGCTTTCAAACTAGGAAAGAGTCTATTAAACATACTCTTATCAAAGAACAAAGCTTTACCTCTTTTAAGATCTTACCTCTTTTCTTTAGATCATGTTTCTCTTTTAGCACAAAGCTACACAAATCAAGCAGAGTACTACACACTTTAGTAGGATCTACATACAGAGATTCTCTTTTCTTTACTTCAGTTCCCAACAATCACATTTTTAGGTCCCGACAATGGAACCATTTTTTGGCATAGGGGAAGACCTAGGTTTCAACGCTTCAACAACGCACCAAAAAACCCCTAACTACCGGCCCTTTCGGCAACACCTGCGAAGCAGGCGAAGTCTCACCCAAGGTAGAGGCAGGAGGGGTTATAAGACTCAGGTTTTTTAAACCAAGATGGGACATAGATCTATGACTATAACACTTCGCAGAGTACTCTAACAATACTTAGAAGAAGACATGCATTAGTTCATTATCTTTTATTAACATCGCGGAACAAAACCTAGTATGGATCAACACAGTAACAAAAGAGTAAGCACTTCAGCCACTTAGGACATAACACAGAGTTAGATATAAAATTCATTCATAAAGCACAAGTAAATCACTAATCAAAAGCAGAGCTATCTACTATGCATGTTAATCAAGGCACTAAGCAAATAAATAACATAAACAATACAACACAAAGCACATTAGAGACACATGATATATGTGGTTCACCCCAATGTAGGGCTACATCCACCAACTTCTTCATCTTCTTTATTAATCTTATGAATCTCTTACATTCATCTGCTCATGTGCACTAAGCCACAGAGCCAGCTTCACAAAGGACAGGAGATATGCGCATTGAGTTCCAGATCCTCCTTCCCAAAACTAGGTCACTACACAAAGCCCACTTCTCTATCAATCACAGAGCCTTACATACACATTTTGTTGCACTACGAAACCCAAAACTACTTGCACTTAGCCTTGCAATCTATTCTCTCCTTTCTACATTACATTCTTACTTATATATACTTTTACACTTCCTTACAAAAAGGCCTAATCATGGGTAAATCTGTGGGCTGACATCCCATAACCCATTACAAAAACCATATGGAACCCTTTGTTGGGTCCACAAGCCTGAAAAACAAGTGAGATCCGTGATCTTAGCTCCTCTTGGGTGCTCCATCTTCACCCAACCTGTCGAAGTCCCAAAAGTGGTCAAACCTGACCAAGATTTCCTCAAAACTTGGTCGAGGGATAACAAGAGAGTTATGAGAAAAAATGTGTTTGTGGGGGTAAAATGTAATATTATTATGCATACCATTTTAGGATTGATGATTGAATATCATTCAAGAAGTGATGATTAAATATTAGCGAAAGTAGAGCATATCTAGCGAAAGCAAAAGTAGTGAGCACAGTGCAAATCTGGCGAAAGAAAAAGGATTGAGTGATCTGGCTAAAGAAGAAATAATGAGCATAGTGCATATCTAGAGAAATAAAAATGAGTGAGTGATATGAAAAAATCATAAGAAGCAAGTATATAGGGGATCGATGTCTCATGTAGTTCGGCTCCTACAAACAACAGAGGGGATCGGTGTCTCTTATAGGTCAGTGCCTACAAATAGTACAGGGGAATGATGTCTCCTTTAGGTTGGTTCCTACAAACAACAATGGGGATTGGTGTCTCTTGTAGGTTGGTTCCTACAAACATTTGTAACCATATTTTGGTGCCTACAAATTTATAAAAAGAAGTTTTTGTGGTTTTCTCCTGAAAGAGTTTCCATGTTAAATATTGTTTCTTATTGTTGTAACATTTATGTGATTTCTTCATTATGGTTTTTGAATGTTAAAAAGTAAAAAATAGCCTTATATTTTAATTCACCCCCCCTCTGAATATAAGTGTGTGCTCAACAATTGGTATCAGATTGGGTTCCTTCGGAAACAGTCTAACCACTGGAAGGTAGATCTTGGGAGCACACATAGCCAGTCAGGAAGGTTTCTCTATAAACATGGCTTCGTTGTTTGATGGAACAAACTATGATTTATAGAGTATAAGGACACAAACTTATCTAATGGCCCTTGGTTTTGATATTTGGCAATCGATCATGACTGGTTATACAACCCCAACAACTCCACCAACAAATACGATCGGGAAAAAGGCTAGTGAAAATTATGCAAAATCCATGAACATCATCTTGTGCGGATTGTGAGAGGCATATTTTTTCAAATTAATGCATTACAAATCAGTGAAAGAAATTTGGGACAAACTTAAAAACATCTATGAAGGTGATGAAAAGGTCAAGAAGGCTAAGCTCCAAACTCATAAAAGATAGTTTAAGAGTCTGAAGATGAAAGATGAAGAAAATGTTGTAGCATATCTCCTCTGTGTGGATGAAATTGTCAACACCATCAGAGGACTTGGTGAAATAGTTGAGGAATTGATGATTGTGAAAAAGGTGTTGAGTTCACTCCCCTTAAGATTTGATGCCAACGTTTCCACCATTGAGAAAATAAAGGATCTTGATAAATTAACAATGGATGAATTACATGGGATCCTCACTACATATGAAATGAGGATTGAATAGGAAAAACCATCAAAAAGGAAGAAACCTTCAAAGCCTCAAAGAATATGAAGAAAAAAGAACACAATTCAAGTGATTTTTCTAGTTGTGAATCAAATGCAAAGGAATCAAATTTTGTGAGAAAAGTCAAAAAGGGATCTAGAAAATACAAGGTAAGTTTTCGTTTAAATGCTTTAACTGTGGAAAAGTAGGACATTTTGGTACTAAGTGTCCATGTGAGAAAAATGAAAGTAGTGATAATGAAGAATACTATAATGTAAATAGAAAACATCATCAACACAAAAATAGCCACAAATAGGACAAGCATGAAAATAAGAACACTTATAAGCATAAGAAGAGCCTCTACTCAAAAGGGGTCAGTGACTCATCTGAAGAAATAAGTGAAAGCAGTTTTGGTGGTGATAGAGAAGAAACTATATTTATGGAAATAAAAACAAATATTGATGAAGACAAAGAAATAATAGGTTCAAAAGAAGAAGAAAACATTGAAACCAATGGAGAAGTGGATCTTGAAGAAGAAATCATTTGTGCCTTAAGCGAATTAAGGAAGCTAAGGAAAATGAATTTGAAACAAAGGAGAAATTGTAGAAATATGAAGAAGAGGATCATGATTCAAAATCCAAAATGTCACAAATCCTTGAAAAATCATAAAAAATTATCAGAAGCCTAAAGTTCAATTAGAAGAGGCAAGAAAGATAGAAAAAGTGGTGATAATCCAGCTGAAGGAAAACTAAGAAAATTGCGAGAAGCTCGAAGCTGAACTTGTTTCCTTAAGAAATGATTTGGAAAATTCAACTACTCAGTTGAACAGAAGATTGAAGTTTAAAAAGAGTGCCAAAACCTTAGATCATATCATCAATTTTAAAAGGTCATCATTTATTAAGACATGTCTTGGTTATGATAAGAGTCAGATGACCACCAAAGAAGATCTAGAAGTTGTAGGGCCATCAAAGAAAGTAAATGAAGAAAAATATGAAAGTCATGTGAATGTACTCAAAATTTCCATCAGTGATGAAGACGACGAGAAGAAAGAAATTAATTTTCTATAGAAAGTCGACATTTATCCTAAGGAAAACAAGGACAAAGTCAAAATATATTTCCCACCAAGGTGGCCTCACATGAATTGGTACCAAAATTCTTTCTTTGGCTATTGTTTTTTATGTAATCATTTTGGTCATAATTCAATATGTTGTAGAACACATACAAGAAATAATCATGTATGGATCAAAGACATGAATGCTTATGGATTCCCAAACAGAAACAATAATTCATTTGCCCATTTATTTTATTACAAGGTTGTATGCTATAAATGCCAAAACTATGGGCACAAAACACGTTTATGTAAAAGTAACTTTGTGGAAACTGCTAGACAAAAAAAGGATGTGGATACCCTTGTCAAAAAAAAGAAAGAACTCATAAGAGTTTGGAAAAGGAAGCAGGAAAAAGAGATGCAAAAGAAGGAGGAATCTATGCTTGTGCAAACTGCCATCCGTGCTCAAAACAAAGGAAACCAATGGTACATTGACAGTGGATTCTCAAGCCACATGAAAAGTGACAAGAGCAAGTTTCTCACTTTGAAAGAAGTTAACGGACGTAGTGTGACATTTGAAAGTGATGTTACCATAAGAATAGCTAGAAAAGGTACTCTAAATATCAATAATGGAAAGAGTAAAACATAAAATGTCTTGTATGTTGATGGTCTAAAACACAATCTTCTTAGTGTTAGTCAAATATGTGATCAAGGACAGAATATCACATTTAATTCTCAAGGTTGTGAAATAAGGAAGGAAGGCTCGGGAATATTAGTGGCAAGTGCATATAGAACATCAAATAATGTATATATCCTCGATGAGATCCAGGGAGAAAAATGTTATATAGGACAAACATATGAAAGTTGGTTATGGCATAGAAGAATGGGTCATATGAACTTTGATAATTTGGTAAAAATCAGCACTAAACAAGCAATGAGAGAAATGTCAAATATTTTTAGACCTTCAAACACTCTACAAGCAATGTCGGCATGAAAAACAAACTAGAACAAGCTTTAAATCAAAAGAATACCCAACAACGAATCCATTGGAACTCGTTCAAACAAATCTGTGTGGACCTACAAGAACACAAATTCTATAAGGTGATAATTACTTCTTGTTTCTCATTGATGATTATTATAGAATGACACAGGTTATGTTCTTAAAAGAAAAATATGAAGCTTTTGAGAAGTTCAAAGCATTCAAATCCTTGGTTGAAAACAAAACTGATTTGAAAATCAAGTATTTGAGATCGGACAGAGGAGGTGAGTTTATCTCAAATGAATTTGAATAATTTTGTGAGACTCATGGAATAAAAAGACATTTCTCAGTCGCAAGAACTCCACAACAGAATGGAGTGGTAGAAATAAAAAATCAAACTGTGCAATAGATGGCAAGAACAATGTCAAATGAAGTCAAGCTATCAGATAGGTTTTGGAGAGAAGCAGTCATTGTCACAGTTTACATTCTGAATAGAGGGAAAATCAAAGTCAATAACAATAAAACACCTTATGAATTGTGGAAAGGTATACCAACAATAGTTAAATACTTCAAAATTTTAGAAAGTGAGTGCTACATAAAGAGAGATTATGAGGATTTGGGAAAATTTTACTCTAGAGATGATGAAGGTATATTTCTTGCTTATTCATCAAGAAGCAAATCTTATAGATGTTATAATACAACATTACACAAAATTGTAGAAAGTGCCAATGTAAAAATTGATGAAGTAGGGCACCAGAATATGAAAACATAAGTAAATGTTCAAGCAAATGAGCCAAGCTACAAAGAAGAAAAAGAAGAAGAAGAAGAAGAAAATGAAGAAGAAGAAATAGAATGCCAAGACACAAAGACACCATCTAGATTTTTCCGAAAGAATCATTTGGAAAATCTAATTCTTGGTGATAAATATATGGGAGTTCAAACACGAAGAAGACTAGCTAGTGAACTAGAATATGCAAACTTCTCCTTGCTATCTAAAATAGAGCCTAAAATTTTTATTGAAGCCAGTGAAGACAAACATTGGATTGATGTTATGGAAGAAGAGCTAAATCAAATTGAGAAGAATGAAAAGTGGGTTTTTAGGAACAAGTTGAATGAATATGGGAAAGTAATGAGAAATAAATCAATATTGGTTTGTAGAGGCTATGCTCAAGTTGAACGTATTGATTTCAAAGAACCTTTGCCCCGGTTTCTTGACTAGAACCTATCAGAATGTTTTTGGCATTTTCATGTTTCAAGAACTTCAAAGTCTGTCAAATGGATGTCAAATATGCCTTTCCCAATGGTAATTTAGAGGAAGAAGTATACGTTTTTTTTTGTTAGCTAAATATCCCTGACTTGCGGGATTGTCTTGTGGCTGAGATTCCAAGACCTAGGGGCATTAAGCCATCAAAATCACCTGAGGATTGTACCCGGCTTGGACCGCACCAACCCTTAACATGGTTGGATTTGAGGTGTCCCCAAGGTTTCAAACTAGTGACTTCACTTACGGAGTGCCTTAACAACATACTCCCTCACCAACTGCTCTACACCACGAGGACATGAAGAAGTATACATTGAAAAACTAGAATTATTCTTATTATCAAAAAATAAGGATTATGTGTGCAAATTGAAAAAATCACTTAATGGGATAAAAAAAGCTCCCATAGCTTGGTATTCAAGACTTTATAAATATCTACAGCAAGAAGGCTTCAAAAAAGGAATTGTTGATAGTAATCTCTACATCAATACAGTACCAGAAAAACAGTTGATTGTTGTGGTTTATGTAGATGACATTATTTTTGGAGGAATTATGAAATAAATGTGCCAAAAGTTTGCAATAGAAATGCAAAAGGAATTTGAGATGTCTATGCTTGGGGAACTATCATTCTTTCTTGGATTAAAAAATTCTCAATCTAACAAAGGCATATTCATTTCACAAACCAAGTACTTCAAGGAAATGTTGAAGAAATTCAGAATGGAAGATTGTAGACCAGTCAACACTCCCATGGTCACAAGTTGAAAATTGAGAAAAAATGATGAATCTTAGGAAGCAAATCAAATATTGTATAGGTCAATGATTGGAAGCCTAATATATGTGACGACATCAAGGCCAGACATTATGAAAGCAATAGGATTGGTTGCACGATTTCAAGCTGCACCAAAAGAAACTAATGTGCAAGCAGTGAAGATGATATTCAAATATATAAAAGGCACCTTGGACTTTGACTTATGGAACCCAAGAGGTGAATATTTTACTCTTAAAAACATATGCAAATGCATATTGGGAAGAAGTGTTGATGAAAGAAAAGTACAAGTGGAGGAGCATTATTTCTGGGTAACAACCTAGTGTCTTGGTTGAGTAAGAAACAATATTTAGTCTCTCTAGCTACATCATAATCCAAATATATTGCAGCAGAAACATGTTGCACACAAGTTCTCTAGATGAAGCAAACATTGCAGGATATCAGGGTAAAATATGATCAGCCAATATCGATCATCTGTGACAACACAAGTGCAATCAACATTTAAAAGAATCTTTTTATGCACTCAAAGAAGAAGCATATTCCCATCAAGTATCACTTCCTAAGAGAACAAGTATCTGAACTAAGTGTCAATATGGAATACATTGCCACCAAGGAACAAGTTGCAAATATTTTTACCAAACCCCTTCCTAGAGAAACATTTGAATATATAAGACAAAAGTTGGGAGTGATATCCCTCTCATCTCATCAGTAAATAAGAATAGCTCAAGGGGAGCATACCTTTACCATATATGTCAAAGGGGGAGAATTACAGACATGGGGAGGAGAATTACATATAGGGGGAGAGTTGCAGACAAGGGAGAACTATTTCTATTTCTGAAGGATTACATGTTTTTAGTACAGGGTTGCTATCAATCACAAAGGGGGAGATTGTTGAATAAAACATTGTCATTGATGTCAAATGCAAGTAAGTATTCAAATATAAATGTGACTTTAATAAATACAAAAAGTGGAAAATTTAAGTGGACGTGGAGTTTACGTAAAAGTGGAGTAAAGTGGATGGTAAGTAAATATTCAAATATAAATGTGACTTTAATAAATACAAAAGTGTAAAGGTTAAGTGGAAGTGGAGTTTACAAAAAAGTAGAGTAAACATGAAAGTGGATTAAAAAAAAAGTAAAAGTGAAAGTAGAGTTTACATAAAAGTGAAGTAAACATGAAAATGGATTAAAAAAGGTAAAAGTGAAAGTGCACGTGGTATTTGCACATGGAATTAAAAACCATGGTGGTATTTTACCCATGGTAGGTTAAAAAGTGAATTAAAAATAAAAGGGGGGGGGGAATTAATTATTGTTTAATCAAAGTCGTGACTTTTCAAATGAAGATGACTTTTCATGTAAATCTTATCATAAGGTATAAATGGTGAAGAGGGTTATGAGAAAAAATGTTTGTGTAGGTGTAAAATGTAATATTCTTATGCATGCCATTTGAGGAGTGACGATTGAATATCATTCAAGAAGAAACAAATAAATATTAGTGAGAGTTGAGTAGATCTCATGAAAGTAGAAGTAGCAAGCACAATGCACATCTGGAAAAAGAAAAAGTAGTGAGTGATCTGGCGAAGGCAGAAGTAGTGAGCACAGTGCAAATCTAGCAAAATAAAAAGGAGTGATCTGGGAAAAGAAGAAGAAGCAAGTACAGAGGGGATCGATGTCTCCAATAATTCGGTGCCTACAAATAACATAGAGGATTGATGTCTCTTGTAGGTCGGTGCCTACAAATAGTAGAGGGCATTGGTGTCTCCTATAGGTTGGTGCCTACAAACAATAGTGGGGATTTATTTTTCCTGTAGGTTGGTTCCTACAAACATTTGTAACCGTAGGTTGGTGCCTACAAATTTATAAAAATAAGTTTTTGTGGTTTTCTTCCGAAAGGATTTCCACGTTAAATATTGTGTCTTCTTATTGTTACATTATATGATTGCTTCATTATGGTTTTTGAATGTTAAAAAGTAAAAAATATCCCTATACTGATTCACCCCCCCTCTTATTATAAGTGTGTGCTCAACAGCCTTAGTGATCTTGATACGTTTCCACAAGGCATAGGCCTCCACAAAGTTGTTTCTTACATTTCCAAGTCCCCACTAAAACTGAAGTAGGAAATTACCTACTGGATCACATACCTTCCCCCCCACACCTGCCACCCTTGATACACATCGATACATTATAACAATGTCATTGAAAAATTGAAAACATTTTACAATTTTTTGTATTCAATTCATGCTTTATGAATTAATAAAAACATGGATTCCTAAGTACTGTTTATTACACACAGTCGACCTATGAACAAATTTAAGACATGGTGATTTCCATATAAAAAATAGTGTTATTTCATAAATCACAACAGTGCTCTTTGTAAGAAAATGTGCCTTTGTGCTTATCTATGTACAACGTGCATTGTTGATCATGAAATTTTTTTTAAAATATTATTTCTAATTTAAATTAATTGGTGATGTTGACATAAAAATATGCATCGATGCTCTTCCTATGTACATAGTGCACTGCTAACCATAAAGGAATTAAAAAAAGATCAACAATGACGGGATGATTTGAGATATAATGCAATGAGTGGTTTCATTGCAACGGATATGAAACACACCATATATAAACAAACAAACCCTATAAAAAATTCCTTAAAGAAATTCTCCTTGTGAAATATAGAAAGGGAAAGCAAAAAAACAGTGAGCGAATTAGGGCTTCCAATATCGAAGGTAACTATGAAACCCTTTTTTTGTTTGGGAATGCACTGAAAATTGTTTGAATCAAATAGGGGAAAGATTAAGTTGATTAATAGAATGAAATCATATACCTAAAATTTCTCCTATGTAGATTTGTATGTGACCTACAATAA
>SNQJ01S0149312.1:14308-37735 GCA_010110895.2 Picea sitchensis | reverse complement strand
TTTCACATTTTGACCAAATTTCATGTTGTGACACTGTCCCATTTCTCCTTCAAAACATATTGATCGTCCTCGTGTTGCAGTCATCTTCCATTGCCTTAACTTTCATGATTTCACACATGCCTATTCTTTTCTAAGTTTCATACATCCCCTTATCTTTTTCAGTTCATTTTTGCCTTTTTTTTTCCATTCCAGTTTGACTTACGAATAAAACCATTCAATTCCCTTTCATTGATTTCTTTGCCATAAACATTGTTTCTATTAAAATATTTTCATCTATAGTCCTACCAATCTTTTTACAAACTCGTGTTGATTGATGTGGGATTCCTTAAGGCCCACCTTCCAACAATCTTTCCCCATCGACCTCGACACCTTATCTGGGATATAGACTAGAGTTCCTTTTGAGTACCTTGAGGCTTGCATGGCTTAATGGCAAGTTCTCTCACCGAAAATCATGGGAATACATCAATGTCCCTTGATTGACATATTTTGCAAGTGGCTCGACATTAACCCATCTATTCGCACTTCGCAAGATGTACTCAAGTACCTTGGCACTCATTGACATCACTGGTGAGTTTGTCTTGCATTGGTTAACGACATTCATCAATGGTCTGTAATCCAATGATTTCTCTTCATGCTCGACACCGAAACATTCATTTGCATGATTAGAATTGTACCATCAGTTTGTAGCGAGGGAAGACTATACATTTTTTTCATGATCCCCTCAGTATTTGCAGCAGTTTGATTTCAGATCTATGAGAGTACCACAGTTTCATATTCTTCGCCTTCCACATTTTTCATGATTCAGCAGTAGCAGTTCAGATTCCTTCACTTCCCATGATCCAGTTACAGTGATGGGTTGATTCCTTCTTTTATGATCGATTCCTGCTTGGTAGCAACATTAGCGGTTCCATTTTCATGATCCTGCGTGACGTTATTGGAAGTATAGAACAAGCGGGAAGGTGAATCAATTGTTTATAAGCAAACAATTTTATGGCTTTTAATTTATTATTAAGATTTCTTCATGTCATCAATAATCCATACAACATATAGATGATGGGTAAAGATCATGATCCTGCGCTGAAATACACACAGAGACGCATTTTCACGAGGAAACCCATAAAGGGAAAACCTCTTCTTGAAATGATAGGCAGTCTTTTTCTGATCACGTACATCATTTTACAGTGAGAACCAACTCAATGCTGAAATTTTCACCTCTGTTTTTTACAAGATGCAACTTGTTTGAGGCTCCAACTCTCTGGTTTCTCAGCACCCACTAGAAGGAAGCACCAACTCCACAATTCTCCGGCCACCAAAATTTGGATGGAAGCACCAACTTCTGAATGTTCCGGCCACCAAGCGGATGGAAGCACCAACTTCCCGCTACGCAGGCTCCAACGCACGCCAACGGAAGAACACTGCATTCTCCTAGCACCCTGCCACCACAGGTTTCTCGGCTACAGCGGATGGGCTTCTTCTGTGTTCAAGCCACCCGCCCAGACCTACGAGGGACAACAGTCCTCAGAGCACCTCCAACCTCCTAGATACTCGTGATTAAATAAACATTCAATTTCTGGATAGAAGTCGAGTTCGCTCATTTACTTTGATGCATCGTCAGCAATGTACAGCGCCTATCACGCTGTCTTACGCTTCGGCTCTATCGTTCTACGCCCGTTACGCTCCATCATTACGCTCGCCCGTTACGCTCATCATTCTCACCGCCCGTTACGCTCTATCGTTAAATTTCGTAACATCTTCTCCCTCCTTTCTAAGCATTTGCGTTCTTTTTCCATTCCAGGTAGCCACAATTCCAGTCTCCTCGTTTTCTTTTATGCGCACCGTTTCATACTTGATTCCACTTCCCCTTCGTGGGAATTAGGACATCGTCTTAATTTGGCATTAACCAATTCGTCATCGCGAGTGCCTGTTTCCTCATGATTCATAAGCTGAAGCGTTAATGTCTTCGAGGAACAACAACAATCCTCCATATTTGATCAACGGTTCCAGGTCGAGATTTCACTCATCGTGAATTTGGCATCCTCATTGTCGATATGCTCACGTAATACTTTCGGAACCCCCGATTCTTCGATTCCTGATATGCTCCTTTCCCGAGCTTTTTCCCCTTCCGGCTACACAATGGGTCATGTGACCCGTCTATCATGTATTGTCACCATACTGCCTCTCGTCGGGGTTTAGGGGCTTGCAGCGCTGATGTAGAGAGTTTCTCACCTCTCCAATACCCAATTACCGATGCGCCCCTTCCACACGCTAGCCCTCTCAGCTATAGGCCTTAGCCCATACGACCGTCAACACATGACCTCGGTCGAGCCTCTCCGTACCGAGTTTTCGGTTTTCGATGTCACTGTACGTACCTCGGGTTCACAGTCCCCTATTTCCCGATAGCCGAGAGATCAACGGTCGGATCTCATTCTTAATCCAGATTGCATTGATTACGTCATGAAATCACATGCTCAGCGATTTTGGGTTTACATTCGCGATTAATGTTCTTGACGTATCAAAGTCAGTTACCGTACTCCTGGCGGCGTCACCGTGATTTAGCGCAGTGTTAGATCCACGTATACTTTCCGATTCATGAATTGTATATGCACGAAGTGTTAGATCTGCGACACTGTCATTACTACCGGATTTATTTACATTCCCTAGATGGCGATGAATGCTATGCGTGAATTGATGAAATGGTCGAATCACATGTTGTCGGCGGTTCGGATGGTGGAGTTCGCATATCGCGAAATCGAAGTTTTCGTTGCATTGTGTTCTATGCATATTGAAGTCCGTCCCGATATCTCGATGGCTTATCTCCCTCGTAACCTGCGGTCGACAGTTTGTCATCCGCACCGGAAATTTGGATGGGGATCAACGATCAGATGGATCTTTCATCGGCTTCCTTCTTCTGTGAAGCTCTCTTGCTGCGTAGCGTTTTCTTCAATGTTGTTCCTCGACGCTTTATCCTTCTTATCCAGCCATCTCCACTGTTTCCATTAATGGCAACAACCATCATCGAAAACCGCCATTCGTTGCTTGTTCAATATTTTGCCAACAATCTCCCCTTTGGCATTGATGGCAACAGCATTCGATAGCCGGACTTCGACTCTCCTATGCATTCGACCATTCGGACTCTCCTCGTTACGAAACATTTTGAAGACTCGGCTCCTTTCTCCTTGACATCAATGTCAAGAGACGCGTCTTCCATGATCTTGTTCGCGAGAACATACTCCCACATCATCTATAAATGTGGGAAATTCACCCGGATATTCAATAAGCACTCGATGGTGCATAATTGAACCGAGAATTACATTGACTTTTAATGAATATATCCAAAGGGAATTAGCGACTAATGGTTTAGTGAAGAATATGGTAATTTGTGCAATGGGAGATTTTATGGATTCGGGTTGAACAATCATGTTTGATACTTGTTCTGAAGTGACCTTTATAGGAATAATACTTGGTTTGGAATGAAGCGGGATTCTTGGAACACTTATGGCGGGTGTTATCACAATGAATTGGAACTGTGGGATCGGTGTAAGGTTATCAAATGCTGCGAGAGTTTGTATCAATCCACCATAAGATCGGTAATAGGCATGATATTATTAGCAATAATGATACGCCTCGTAATTGGATAATGAAATGGATCCTTGCTTCTTACTAAGCCATACAACTAATGAGTCACCCAAAAGAATGCTCCTCCACAGGTTCTTTTTCTATCATCAACACAGTTTTCAGATCCATCATGCGAATAAGCAATTAGAACGGAAATTCTGATTTCTAGAAGAATTTCCAGTCCATATGTCATTGTTCCTTGAGATATTTAAATATTCTCTTTCCAGCGGCTACAAATGACTTTGTTTAGGAAAGCGGTGCAGCGTCCATACCATTCTAACACCAACTTACATTATATCCGGAATGGGATCTTTGTGATGTCTGGAAAAGGCGCTATCATTAAACGATATGTCCTTTGATCAACATCGGGTGAGATATCATCTTTGCTTTCATTTTGCAACCAACCACCATAGGTGTCGCATTTGTGAGGAATCTTCATCAGAATTTCTTCAATATTTCTTTTCAAATATTTTTCTTGATAAAAATTCTGCTGAGCTTTTGTTTTACTTGTAATCCAAGAAAGTATGACAGTTCCCTATCATGGACATTTCAAATTACGTTTGCATAGAATTAGCAAACATAATGAATGATTCATTAATTACCAGCCAAAATAATATCACATCTACATAAACCAAAACGACTAGTAAATTATCGCCTTCATTTTTAATGTAAAGGTTACTGTCAGCGGTACCTTTCTTGAACCCTTTTACTTATAGAAATTTGTCGATCCTAGAATACCGGGGCTCGTGGTGCTTGTTTGAATCCATATAAGGCCTTCTTCAGCTTACAAACATAATTAGGGTTGTCGTTCAATGAGAATCAACCGGATTTGCCTCCATATACACTTCTTCCTCTAGATCTCCATTAGAAACGCTGACTTAACATCCATCGATAAACTTTGAAATTCTTACCTTGACGCTGAATAAACAAAACATTGATGTGCCTCCAAAATCTTACTCTTGGTGCGAAGTTCCATCGATCTGACCTTCCAGCATTGCATATCCATACAGACCAATCGGCTTTATTTCTAATAACTTGTCCTTTTTCATTCATTTTATTCTTGAATATCCATTTGGAACCTATTACATTCTTTATTTTCCAGGTCTAGGGACAAGCTCCCAAGTATTGTTCTTCCCGTCTGATCTAGCTCTGCATTCATTGCTCTAACCCAATCACTTCTTCTGACTGGCTTCCTCGGGAGTTGTGGGTTCAATCCTTGGTAGAGGCAACATGGGGATTGATTGCATTGTCGTATCGGTTCCTTCTAGTCAGACTCGTTTATATCTCAATTGTTGGTTCGGGGATATTGATTCTTCGATGATTAGAGAGGATTTTGCTTCTTTCTGTTGACTTGTATCAGTTTGAATGTTCATATCTTCATCCGATCCAGAATATTCTCTTTCTGATCCTTAGACACGTTCATCTTCATCTTCAACTGTATCTTTGTTTGCCGATTCATTCATATATTTAAGGCAGATTTCTTCATCAGCTTTACATCTATCTGATCAACCTTCAGTTTATCTGGATCTTTGTTGTAACATCTCTGTACCCTTTCTTGTTTTGTAGCATGTAGAAGATGCATTTAAATCAGCCACATCATCATATGTGCCGATATTTTCATCATTGTTTTTGATATAACGTGTGCTTCAGAAAACTTTAAAATGTTTGATTAGGCAGGTCTTCAACCAAAGTTCATAAAGTTATCCTTTGTGTAGTGCAGGATGAGCTTTAAGGATATGAACAGTGGTATGAATTGGTTCCACCAAATATGTCTGGGGTGTGTTCTTTTCATTCATCATTGATCTTGACATTTCTTGCCGGACCCTATTTTGCCTCTCAACAACTCCATTTTTGCTGTGGGTCTTTGGAATTATTATTACTCTCTTTTGATCCCATTTTGTCGAGTTCTTTAAAGTTTTCGGAACTGAACTCTCCTCCTCTATCGCTGTAGACTTTTATCCTATTTCTGTTTGATTCTCGGTCAAAGCCTTAAAACACTTTGAATTTTTCAAATTGCTTGATTTTTCTTTCAAAATGCAGCTAGGATTAGTCTAGAATAATCCTCGTAATGTCGGCATAAAGTAATTTTCTCTTTCTGTACCTTCTTTCCTTGATGTCACATGAATCCATGTACTAAGCGTAGTAGGGGTTTTGTTGAAGGAAGGTTTTGATTTGAATTGAGTCACGGTAAGCTCCTATCGACAAGGCTTAAGCGAGTCATATGGCGTATCTTGGAAGATCTTTCTTGCCCCATTGTTTTGGTAAGCAGTTATGTGATCAAAATTTAGGTTACTTTAAAGTCTCTTATACAGCTAGCTTTCATCATGCACTTGCTTAAGTTGCATTCTTCTTGTTCTTCTTCTTTAAGACATAGACATTATTTTATGCTCTTATACAGCACCAACTAATACACGAATCCATAGTTTTTATTCTACGATCTTTAGAGGTAAAAACAACTTCACATCCTCGATCCACCGGACTTAGTGACAACTGGCGAGGTTATGTTTCAAATTCTCTACAAGCAGTACATCTTGAGCTTTTCTTTTTCCATTCTCAAACTCACAATTCCTTTGCCTTCCACCTTTCCTGGTTATCATTTCCAAAAGTTACATTCCGATTTGCTATCACTTAGGGTTATAAACTTACTTACGTCTCCAGTCATGTGTTTAGATCATCGATATACGAGTTTCCTTTTTATTTTGGGTTGGTAGCTAACCATTTGTCATCTACTTTCTTCTTCCGGACTTTGATATTTTCATCAGAATTGAGGATTCCGATCGGTTATGTTTCTTTAAATGAGTTTAACGCCTTATGTCCATAATTTTTAGCCGGACATAGCATTGATTCAGCGGCCTCGAATCGCGATTATTATGCTCATACATGTTGTTGTGTTTCTCTGTGTCCTTCTTTCAGTCATCACATGGTTCATAATCCGTGAATGTTTGCAGGTGTCTCAATCTTCTGTTGTCCGTAGTGGGTGTCGGTTATTCATTGAAATTATAAATTGATTGTTCGTATCTAAAATCTTAGAGCAGGTTTATAGCTTTGGTAATCGATGGAGCAACAAAGAAAAACAATAAGCATAGAAGAAGTTTTTGTACCTTAAAAGCGTCTGTCTTCTTTGAGGGTCGACAAACTTTCACGGTCTACAAGTGTTAAGGATTTTCCTTTCATTCCATTTGATGGTTGATCTTCTTTCTTTGTCACCAGCAGGGTGGTTGTTGTCAATGTTTGAGAGTTGACAAACTTGATAGAGAATCGATTCGATGGATGATCACTACTTTTTCCTTCTTCATATCCCAATCCGACTTTCAACTTTGGGTGCTTTGTTGATTTAGAATGGAGGTTGAATTCTTAGATGCTTTTATACTTGGCAGATTTTGATGAAATCGGTCCTTTGAAAGATTTCTCCATTTCTTTTCTAGTCTTAATTATTTATTCTTCTAGAGCTTCACACGAGGTTTCGCCTGCGGCGGAGTTGTTGTTTCAATATGTCTTCTATCTTCTTTGCCTCTTCAATTCCACTTTCATGAGCAAGATCTTCATCGGGTTCTTTCCTGTCTTTTTCCATTTGTGTTAGCACTTTTTAGCTTTCTGTTTTTTAAATTTGAGTCTATCAATTTCTTCCAATGCGCCGATTAGTTCTCCTTCCAAATCTACCTCTGACCTCTTTACTTCATTATCAATGTTGCTGTACTTTATTATCGCGTCTTCTTTGTATAATTTTCAAAGGGTGTTTGTCTTATCATCACATGATGAGTCACTGTCTGATTCTTCTTAGGAATTGTCATTGTTTACAACCAAGCTTTTCTTCTTATCATTTGTATTTGTACTTCTTTTTCATCATCAAAGTTCTGGTCCTTTTGGTCCTTTTTATTGTGGGGACACTTAGATACAAAATGACCTATCTTCCACAGTTAAAACATTTGAAGACAGCTTACCTTGATATTTTCATGAACCTTTCTTTAATCTTCTCCACAAATTTTGCCTCAATTTCATCAAATTCGAATCAACATTATTGTCTGCTTAAAAGGAAGATTCTCTAGTACTGAATTTATCTTTGTTTTATCCTATCAAACTTTCATATGCGGTTAGAGTTCCAAGAAGTTGATCAATGAAGCGAGTTTTAAGATCATTTAATTCTTCTATTCGAGAGACTTTTGGATTAAATTTATTAGGCCGAGACCTTAAAATCTTACGAATTAAGAGTGAGTCATCAAGCGTTTCACCTAGACCCTTCATGGATTTACAAGTTCTTCAACTCTTAAAATACTTGCTAATTGTTTCATCTTCATTCATCTTGAGTTGTTCAAATTTCAATCGTATGTTTGAAGTTTAGCACTGCCCTTTCTCATTTCCTTCATAGCATTAATTAGTTTTGTCCCACATTTCTTTGGCGGTATTAAGATGCATCTGCCCTACAAACTCATTGACAAGTCCATTGGGATAGCATTCATTCCCTAAGCGTTAAAGCTAAATTCTAACTTATCATCCATTGGCTAGCACAGCGGGCTTTGAATATCCGGTCTCTACTACATCCCAAACATCAGCACCCAAGGCCATTAAATATGTTCTCATTCTAATCTTCAGGAAGGCAAAATTTGTTCCATCAAGAAGGGGCTTGACTGAGATCCCTTCATGACTTAATGCATATTTAAGCTACAGTCTACCTTTAAATGATAAAAGGCGGCTCATTACCAATTGTTGGAAATTACTAGAACAAAAGCGGCCGGGGAGGTGAATCAATTGTTTATAAGCATAAAATTGTTTAAGGATTCTAATTGTGTAAAGATTTCTTCATGTAATCATCAACCAATCCATACGGCCTTATGGACTGATGGAGTAAAGATCATGATTACGCAAATACACCACCACGGGGCCACATTTCCGCGAGGAAACCCATAAGGGAGAAAACCTCTTCTTCTTGAAATGATAGGCGGTCTTTTTTCACAGTCGTACATCATTTACAATCGAGCACCAACTCAATGTGAGGTACCTACCTCTGTTTTTACAAAGTACCAACGTTTGAGAGCTCCAACTCTCTGGTTTCTCAAGCACCCACTAGAAGGTAGCACCAACTCCCTGAATATTTTAGTACCAACTGGATGGAAGCACAAGCTGGATGGAAGCACCAACTTCTTGAAAGTTCCAGCACCAAAGCTGGATGGAAGCACCAACTTCGCTACCCGGTACCAGCGCCAACAGAGAACATAGGTTCTCCCTAGCACCACCCTGCCACCACAGTTTCTCTGGCTGCAACGGATGGAAGCACAACTTCGTGTTCAAGCACCCTTGAACTTACGGGATGCTTGATCCTCCCACAGAGCTCCCAACCTTGAGCCGCTCGTGATTAAATAAACCCATTCAGAGTTTACAGATAGAATCGGAGTTCGCCGCAATTTTACTTTGTTACGTAAATCGTATCTTCTGTTAACTTTGCTCTCTCTTTTTCTTGTCATACGCTGTTATTATCGTTACTGCTTTCGATTTTGTTACGCTCTATCATTACGCTCATACGTTACGCTCTATCATTGCGCTGCCTTACGTTACGCTCTGTCGTTAAAATTTCATGCGCAATATCTTCTCCTTTCTCCTTCCTTTATTTCATTCACCATTCCAGGAAGCGACACGGTGGGGTCTCCTCGTTACAATTTTATACACCGTTCGCCAACGATTCCACTTCCCCGCTGTAATGGAAATTCAGGGACCTCTGTCTTGGCAAATGGCAGCTAACCAATTAGATCATCATAAAGTGCATTTTCCTCAGCAGTTCATGGCGAAGCGTTAATGTGTGAGGAACAACAACAATCCTTGATCAATGCTTGATCCAGCGGTTCAGATCAAATCAGGATTCACTCATCAGATTAGGCATCCTCATTGTCGTGCGTAACTTTCGGAGTTAGATTCTCCAGTTCGATATCCTCCTTCATTTGGATGTACGGTAATTCATCGTAATGACGTCGCCATACATCGTGGGGTTTGGGGTTTAGCGCTTCTGATGTCGAGGTTCTCACCTCTCAATCTCCGATTACCCGATCGCCTTTCCACCGCTAGCCACCAGCGTATGGTATGGCCCCATATGACAGTCAAACCATGACCTCGGTCAAACCTCTCATCGAGGACGAACTACGATGTCACTTTATGCACGTACCTCGGGATTCGATCCCGATTTCGATGTGGCGGAGATCAGCGGTCCAAATCTCATTCTTAATCCAACAACCGTGATTACATCGCAAAATCTCATATCACGATTTGGAGTTTGTTCTGATGTGTTCTTAAACGCCATCAAAGCCGATTCGTGCCTCTCAGCGGCGTCCTGCGTGATTTGGCGATGTTAGATCATACCATGTGTCACTCGATTCATGGTGTATATACCTGAAGTGTTAAGATCTGGTACTGTCATTACATGGTTATTGCCGTGTCCCTAGGCCGGCGTGAATTTGTTGTAGATGAATTAGATCGTGGTCACAGATCATGTTGATCGGCAGTTCGGTCAGTCCGGATTTAGCATGTCAGCCCAATCGGGGTTTCGATGCATTGTGTTCTTTGCATATTGAAGTCTCGATCCCCGAATCTCCAGATGGCTTATCTCCCTCGCAACTTCTGTCTGATTTGACGGTCCTGGTTCTTTCGGGTAATTTGGATGGGATCCAACGATCCTTTGGATCTGCAAATGCTTCCTTCTTCTCACATGAAACTCTTTCCTTTTTCTTCAATGTTGTTCCTCACATTTCTTTTATCCTTCTTATCTATGCATCTCCTTTACTTTTGCCATTAATGACAACAATCATCAACATGCATTCATTGCTTTTTCAATATTTATAGCAATGATATCTTCATGCTCCGGCCACCCGTTATCCAACCATATTCCTCTTGCATTGTTCATCATCATTCTTGGGTAAGTGGGGTATGTTCTTTCGACTAATCATGTAGCTCCTTATTTGCCTAATGTATTCAACTTTGGAAATTCCCTCACTATACTCTATTTCCTTTCTCACTTTTCATAACCTATGCCAAAGTTGCATAAGGATACAACCACTTCGGAGTTAGGAGACTTATATTCACTACGTATTCATTACCATTATTCCATTTTACCTTTTCATCATTCCATTTATGATTCACTAACATTTCTTTTCCAGCGACACTTTGTTGCATTTGATTGATATACATATTGGCATGATTCAGAAAGATAAAGAACTCTCTTATGCACAATGATGCTTTATTATGCACATTGATAGCTTATTATTATTTCGGTGAATTATATGACTAGAATTATTGCAGCAAGAAAATAAAGAAGTGAAATGAATGTTGTTAACACAAAGAACCAACATCTTTTGTATTCATGGTTGTCACAAAAAAACCAACCATAAGAAAAATTCACATTTTGTTACACATATTTCACATGTTGTTACACATGTATTACATGTTGATACACATGTATTTTACATGTTGCTACTCTTGTATTTCAAATCCTAGAAATATTCCTTATTAAAAAAAACATCATCAATCAAATAGAATGCAGATACCAAATGTTCTTGAGAAAATCCATGCACAGTTGCATAGGACGTAACTAAAGTTCAATTCAGAAATTTGGGTATGTGTTATATTCTTTTCAATATTATTATTATTATTATTGGAGTGCGTCGGATATGACAGTTGTCTGATGATCCCTTCACCTAGAAAGGTTTTACTATTTAGGTTTTTTTGCTAAAAGGTTTTAGGTATTTTTAGCGGATTGTAAATTAATCCCGGATTAAGGGGATTAGGGTTTTTATTATCTGAATACCAAAAAATATTGTATATTGTATGGCGAATGGTGAAATTCGATATAATGAAAATAGAAAGGTTTTCCCAGTTGAGGTTCGATTATAAAATCTCTATTACTCTGTGTATGAGCCATTGATTTAATTTACATGTTGCCAAGAATCTATATGCATTTATCCTTTACCATGGGTTTAAAACTTACAATGTTAGGACTCAAAAGTATAGCATTTTCATCCACTTTCCTTCACTATTCCTTACATTTCATCGTCCCATTAACCTTCCATCGTGCATTTTCATAAATACATTTGGGTTTCACATTATGATTTTCCACTTTTGTGTTTGGTATTATAAGTGAATTTGTGATTAAATATTAGAAATTAACATATTTCATTATATATCAAGATTGGATGATTTTGATGATGTGTATAGGCATATTTGAAGATTTCAACAAAGTCGAAATTCACCACCTATCCTCAAATTCAAATTACATCTTCAAACGAAGATTTGAAGAAGATCATGGAAGATTTGGTTGGCATATCTTATCTAGATATGTGAGAGATGTGTGGAAGATTTGAAGGGATCGCGTCTTGTAATAATGGGAAGTAGTTAAGAGTGGTTGAGAGTATAGTGGATCTTTCATTATGACACTCATGTATATGAAGTGGTCTCTCTTCATGAAGGGCATGTAATTCATACTTTAGTGTTGTAATTAGGAGAAGGGACTCTTAGCTTTGATTCTTTCATTGTTATTCTTTGTCATTTGATTCTTGTATTATAATTTGAGATTGTTGATTTATTGTGTGAGCTCACATATGTCTTTTATCATTCAACTCTTCACATGTGATTGTATTGCTTTCCTAGATTAATTTCATGCTTTCCTAAGTTAGTCTTTCAATGCTTTCCTAGATTAATTTCATTTGAACAATTTAGATTAGATTACTTCTACTTAGTCCTGCATGTATAGTGTGTGTGCTTCCTTAAGCCCTCTGAACCTTGGATTGAAAAAATTAAATAGTTAGAGCCGATATTACAATGGAATTAAAGCGATATTTCTGCCCTAGCGGTACAAACTCTCTTGGTGAGTTGACAACAAATACATTTGACTTTGACTTGACATCTAAACAGTTGGATGGTGACAAAGGGAATCTTGTGTAAAACTTGCAGGTGTGACATGTCATGGTAATGATTTTAGGATAAAAAGTGTGACTCATAGGGACTTATTTACCTTGTCATGATGATTCCATGACATAAGACTCTAAACAGAGAGTGGAACAAGCACTTATTTAAATAAAAATCTAAGTTATGACCATAACAATAAAATCAAATCTCTGAACACAAAACATTATGACTGCAAATCAAACAAAACCGAAGTGATTTTAACCCCTACAATTCTATGTGCTAACATAGAAGCTCCGGGGGGATGGAGACCTCCCTCTGAAGCTCCAAGAACATGTCTGGTCCGGCAGCTTATCCATTCCATGTTTTAATCTGTGCTGTTTATGCCTTGAGAGTTGTTCATTCCTTGAGAGCACTTTGTTCATTGGTAAAGCTGCCAAAACAAACAAGAAGCTGAAAAGTGCAAACCAAATCTAACTAGAAAGCACATGCTCGTGAAGTGAGCTTATTTATGTGCACTACCTACTTCTAACTATTGAAAAAATGAACCTTCATATATATAAATTTCTTAATAACCATACAAATAACTTTGTGATTGAATGATCTTCATCTTCATCTCTGCAACTAAGCACTAAGTAACAATAGAGACATAATGGCTGACCACCCATACTTTCTTGAAAAATCATGTTACAATCATGAACTTTTTTTTCTTATGGTATTATGTGAAAATCTATTGTACAAAACATCCCATATAAATAGCAATTGGATATTGAAATTCATACAAAAATTGTTGTGGCTCTTCAATGAATTCCTCCTTGGCTAATTCAAGCATTGGATGGCTTGAAAACTGTTGCAAAATATTTCCAATCTTTTCACCAATTTCCAGTGAACATGTGTGAAAATAAAATGGGATCTCAAGATCTATAGTTGGGACTAACTCATTTTTTACATTCATAATAATCAAGATGAAAATGGGAGTTGTCAAGTGTTATATTCTTTACTTGCAGTGTAGTGTCTAAGTGTATCTTGTGGGCATGTAGGGGATTAGAGGGAGTATTTGGGCCCCCACTTTCGAAGGAGTGTAGAGTGGAACCCCCGTCTGCAGGGGGTTGATTGCAGCCCCAGGAAAAAAATTATGCCTCAAGAAGCGTGACACCTACCAGTAGTGTCATGTATTTAGGTGGTTTTTTTCAACACATGGTTTTGCCGATGGTTTCTAATTTCGGTTAAGGAATTAGGGTTTTGGACTAATCCGGTCATTGGGTTAGGGTTTTGGATGCAGTTGACTCCTATATGTATATTATACCAAACAGCGTAACACAATGTGAATGAATATATAATATATGTTGGTTTTCGGTTTGGGTTTCCACGAGAAAAAACTCTGTGTAATGTTGCATTTGCCATTGTATATACATTTCTTTTATGAATATCGTTTCTGATGAACTGTACCAGTTAGAATTTACATCAATAAGTAGTGTATTAGAGACATGTCTATCTGCTTCTAGTCCATTTTCTTATGAAGGCATATCATAATGAAGATCACTAGGAACTTTTGGAAGATGGTTATGAAATGTTTCTTGTACATTAATTTATTCATGAAAAACATCATATGTTGATGTGTACATGGGTTCTTTAGTATCTGAATACTTGAAAGAAACATCTTGCCTTTCATGAAAATTTAAAACAATATATGCATTTGATACAATGTCAAATGTATCTACAGTATTTCTATCATTATGAAGATCATTTAAAACCTCTTGATCATCTTGAAAAGTACTTTCTTCTATGGAAAATTCTTTATCACAAGTATGCTTTTTGTGACAAACAAAGTCTTTACAAAGTAAAGAAAACTCATCACAACATTTTCATAAAGATGTTCAACAAAAAAATACTCCTTACAAAACAAATTAAAGCAGCATGAAAACATGTCAAAGAGTTGATACTATGGCCCGGAAGAGATCGGCACCAGTCATGAGATATTCCCTCTAATTTTGAAAAGATTGAGTACGAGAACGTCATGCCTTTGTGGCACACCCGCGCTGCCGGAAGCTAAAGATTTTCATATTTTCTTTCTCTTTGGTTGTCGAGGGTGAGTTCTACGGAATTCCTATGAGGTTATATGGTGTAAGACTGGGTCTTCAATGGGACCTTCACCAGAATAATTCCAACTGGTTCTTTAGTTTCAAAATCCGTGCGTGTACAACTCCTTGCGCGCAAAGTGTGGGATTCACTTCCATGTGTCCATCGGTTATGAACCTAGGCTAAGTCAAGAGGTGCCTTTCACATTCGAGACTTTGTCCGGGTTGAAATGCAGGAATCAAGTTCGCCGACTCTTCAAACCCCGAAATCCTATTCACACAAAGACGCTGAAAATTTAGCCCTCTTTTGAGGGCATCGCGTACCAGGATTCCGCGATGTATGAAGATGAGGGTTCATACCTTTTGGTTTCTTGGGTGTCGAAATGTCGAAACCCATATATCTACTAAGCTCATTTTAGGGTTTCACAAATAAGGATTTCGCGATATTAGCCGAAGACAAGAGGTCTCGCTCTTGAGTTTCCAGGAGCCGAAAATCTGAAATGTTGATACACACACACACACACACACACACATATATATATATATGCCTTCAAGAAGTCATTTAGGTTTCGCAAGTCGGGATTTCGTGATGTGTGAAGACGAAAGGTCTAGCACTTGAGTTTCCAGGAATCGAAACTCTGAAGCGTCGATACACATATATATATATATATATATATATATATATATATATATATATATATATATATAACATATATATATATAACGTAAGTCCATTTCGAGGTTTTAGCAAGTCGAGTTCGAAGTCACAGTCGAAGGGTCTACGCCAGGTTTCCATGAGTTGAAACTCTGAAACGTCGATACATATACATATATATAACACTAAGTCCATTTCAGGGTTTTATAGAGTCGGGATTTCACGTTAATGCGAACAAGTGGTCTAGCACTTAACGAGTTTCTAGGGCAAACCAACGTCGATACATATATATAATGCTAAGTCCATTTCGGGGTTTTCGCCAAAGTCAGGTTTTTCGCGTGTCTTGAAGACAAAGTCTAAGCACTTGGTTCAGGTAGAAACTCAGAAGCGTAATGCTCTGCCTCTCTCTATATATATATATATATATATATATATATGAAGATCCATTTTGGGGGTTTTATGAAATTAGGGATTTCTTGATAATAGAAGACAAAGGGTTGCCCTCTTCACCACCAATTTCAAATCAAACAATCTCTTTATGCTCATTATGTCGATAATGTAAGCGACGAGGAAGAATTTAATAGCAGCTCAGATTTGGTGGCCAGTTAAACCTACCACCACCCATCATCCCTCTCCTTATTAGTTAGGGTGGGTTCATAAGGATAGACCTTGTCTCATGGTCACACAGCGTTGTGTTGTCACCTTTGGCATTGGACCTTTTCGTGATTTTGTCCTTTGTGATGTGTCTCTGTTGGATTGTGTGGATCTTATTTTGGGCATCCCATACCAGGAACAATGTGATGCCATCTATCATTCTCACACCCATCAATATCACCTCAAACAAGATGGTCGAACTTATGTTCTTACCTCCTCATCCCTGAAATCTCCTCCTCTTCTCATTGGCCAAGCTGTCGTCCACCAAGTAAGCCTCAATAAATCCATATCCTTATGCTTTGTGTACCCTATTAAGCCAGATCAAACACCCGAGTCCATTGCACCTGATCTATTTGTTGTTCTCTTTGAATTTTCTGATGTGTTTTCCCCTTCAGAAGACCTTACACCTCAGTATACTGTTAGGCATTTTATCAACCTCATTATGAAATCATATTTTCCTAATGCCCCTTCATACCATTTGGTTTCCCGTGAGGCTGTAGAAATTGAACTCCAACTCTAACAACTTCTCAATGTCGGCCACATCCAACCCTAGTTTCTCTCCTTGCGCCTCCACCGCCTTCATTATTCCGAAAAAGGAGAGTGGTGAGTGGCGTTTAGTCATCGATTACCATGCTCTCAACAAGATTACTATCAAAAATCGCTATCTTATCCCTCGTATCAAAGACTTGCTTGATCAACTCAAAGGGGCAAAGTATTTTACAAAGATGGATCTAACTACGGGCTATCACCAAGTGCGCCTACTTTCACGACGCGGAAAATAACTTTTAAAACTAGATTTGGGCTCTATGAATGGATGGGTAATTGCGGCCTCTGTATTGCCCTACCATGTTCGAGGCTCATCAATGATATATTTAGATCCTTTGTTGGTACATTGTGGTCATCTATTTGGATGACATTATAGTCTTCTCCAATAATACCCAGGAGAGGAACACTTACAACATGTGTGCAACGTACTCAAATTGTTGTGTACCAATCACCTTCAAGCCAAAGACGCCGGTATCAACTTTGGCGGAACTTTGTCTCTTATTTAGGTTTTTTCATCGATCAAGAAGGTGTTTGTCTTGATGCTTCTAAAGTTCAGGATCTATCACAATGGCATGCTACTCAGTCCATGTTGGGACATAAAAGTTTACTTGGTGGCATCAATTTGTATAGGAAATCCATTCCTCACTTCTCTCATCTGGCCAAGCCCCTTCATCATTTGGCCAATCAGTCCATTTTTCTTTGGACTCTAGTGGATCAAGAGAAGTTCCAACTCCTTAAAGAGGTCCTTTGTTTAGCGGTTGTCCTCCAGTTTCTCGATCTTCAACAACCTTTTGAAAATGAGATTGATGCACCCTCTCCATCAAATACAGTGTTCAATTCTTAAACAAGGAGATTATCCATTGATTATCATTTTGAGACGGTAAAACAAGCCAGAACAACATTATATAGTACCTATGATAAAGTAATTCTCTGACTTGGTCAGACCTTAAAACAACGATTCCACCATATCTTGGGTAAGGAGACCATTCTTCGTACTGATCATGATCCTTTGATTTTTATTAATTCTAAGTCTAAGCTCCAGGAACAACGCCACTTGAAGTGGGATGCTTGTCTAATAATAGTTCCTTGGTCATCAAATATAAGAAGGGGCCACCAATCACATGTTTGATCTTATTAATCGCCCCCTCCTCAAATACTTCAAATCTTGTTTGTCCTTTGTGTTGATTATGAATATTGGAAGCCTCTATATGCCTCTGACCCTTTCTTTAGTACCATTTGGATTTCCTTGCAACAACCTACTATCATCAACCATCCTGAATGTGGTAGTCTAGGAAATGGGTTTGGTTGTATAAGCTTGATAAGCTCTGTGTGCCTAGTATTGATGATCGCCTTGTTCTCATTTATGAATCCCATGCCTCCTGTTATGGTGGGCACTTCGGTACATTCAAAACTACTCAACATCTTCAGCGTCACTTCTTTTGGATTGCTTTAGATCGCCAAGTTGAGTAATTTATCCGAGCTTGTACCCTCTCCAGTGAACATAAGCCGACCAACCACAAGTATGGCATGTATCAACCTTTACCTATTACCTCTTGTCCCTGGGAATCTATATCTATGGACTTCATAACCGGTCTTCCATGACCTTTAAATTGACTGGTACCATTGGGTGGTTGTGTGTCGTTTCTCCAAAATGGTCATTTTTGTCTCTTGCACTAAGACTACTACTACTGCTCAAATTGAGGATCTGTTTTTCACTTGTGTGGATTTATTTTGGTCTCTCCTCCAGCATTATCTCTAATCGTGATGCTAGTTTCCTCAATAAATTTTGGAAAACTCTTTGGTCTCTCTTGGGGTGTCACAACAAATACCCAACTTCTTTCCATTTTGAAATGGACAAAATCAAAATTGTTGTGGCAGCATTCCATGCCTTTTAAGCGTCAGTTTACCAAATCTAAGTGGGATGCCACCCTCCCACGATTATTAACACATTTATATTAGGGCGGCTCATGTTTCTCTTGGCTTGTCCCCATTGAAGCTTGCTTTGGGTATCAACTTGTTGCCCCCCATGAGTTTCCTTTACAACTCCAACATTTTGGTACTCCTTGACAGCAAAAAGAGCAAACCTCTGTCTCATCCTTTTTCCAAACCTTGCCTCATAAACAAGCTCAAGCTTCTGAGGCTTTACAATCTTCCCAACAACATTATAAGGATCATCATGATGTGCACATGAAGCCACTCTCTTTTTCCCCTAGTGAAAAGGTCTAGTTTCACATGGAGCACCAGTCCGGCGGTATCACAAGTTGAAACCCCTTTGTTATGGTCCTTACACAGTTTTGTAGCAAGTTGGAAACAATGCTTATCATCTTGTCTTTCCACCACAATTGGGTATTCACAATGTGGTAAATGTGAACAGTCTCAAACAATATGAGCCTCCCCTCCTGGAAGAAGAGGTCACCATCTCTCACCGCTCTGAGTTGGTTCCATATTTCCAACAACCCCTCCTTCAGGCACAATGTTGGATACATACACCATCACTACTCACAATCAACAACACACTTCCTTTCTAGTGGGTCGCATGGGTCAACTTCCATCCCAAGCTAAATGGATATCACATTCTTCCATGTCTCAACAGTTTCCACAGTATCTTCCAGAAGTCAACACACTTCCAAGCTTAAACAAGGAGGAATTGGTCAAAATTTGGAAGGCACTCTAAGGAGGAGGCACACATCTGAGAGCATATCAATGCCATGCTACCACAAGGTGCACCTCCTTCGGATGCAGCACACTTCACTGCAAAGGCTAGATGGGAGCATCACCAGGAGGTGGGCATAAGTCTCAGGACCAAGAATTGGTCAACTAAGATAGTTGTTAGGGTTTGGGACCTTTTCTATCTGTTGGTTAGTTATAATTGGTACACTTTTGATCAAAACCATTGTAAGTTCATCATATCCTATATAAAATTTTCCTATTCTACTAAATAAGATGAATGGTTCATTTCTCTTACTCATATCCTATGTTGTTTTCATCTTTCTATGTGAATGTTATTTGGATTTATCTGCAGAATTGTTGATCATATAAAGTTTTTTTGAAGTTAATCCTTAAGAGAGCTAGACAACAAGATGATGCAAGGGAGCCAACCAAGAAGTTATGCAGGGTGAGATCGCCAAAGAGAGATAGACAAGAGGATGATGGAAGGGAACCAATGAAATTGTCTGGTGTTGATTACATTCCACCTCCCTTTACCCTAATACTCTGAGAGGTTGTAATGTAGAGACTGGTACACTTCTAGATGGAAGCCATGATCAACTATAGTACAGGAAGGATATGGAATAGATTTATTGATGATTGTATGGTTTTTACACCCAAAGGTTCATTGTTACTTGTTATTAAAATTTAAATCAAATTACTTTCAGTGCTCAGACCCAGGTTCAAAATCCCCCATATACATGTTATTCTGTAACACACTAATCTGGCCTACATATTTAACTACTGCATCTAGGTTCAGGTTAATCCAAACAGACTCAAAACTCAATTTGCAGAAAAAGATGTAGTTGGTGCAAGCCACCACCATGGCACAACAAAAAAATGTCTATCGTTACTCTTAGTAGGTTTCCATGGAGAGAAGTAACTGCTCAAACTCTTTAAATAACATCAAACAGTAACAACATTGTAAGTGAAACTTCAAGAAGGCTGGTTGTAGTCAAATGATTAAAATTTAAATCAAATTACTTTCAGTGCTCAGACCCAGGTTCAAAATCCCCCATATACATGTTATTCTGTAATACATTAATCTGGCCTACATATTTAACTACTGCATCTAGGACCAGGTTAATCCAAACAGACTCAAAACTCAATTTGCAAAAAAAGATGTAGTTGGTGCAAGCCACCACCATGGCACAACAAAAAAAGGTCTATCGTTACTCTTAGTAGGTTTGCATGGAGAGAAGTAACTGCTCTTACAACCCCAGGGTGCGAGAGATCTTGGGTAAATGTGTATACATACATGGACTTGCATGCTCAAGTATCCATTGGAATGAGGATTAAATTTTGTTTTACATTTTTTTAAATTTCAATTAGCTTTTGGGTTCCGAGAGAAAGACAAATGAGACAAATGCTACTGCAGATGCAGAGTTTCAACCTGCCAACGAGTGTCATTGTAGATGCAGGGTTTCTAGGGTTTATTAACTGCATATACCAGGCTTTGTCCTATGTTCAAAGTTGCGGGTGTAAATTTTTTTCCTGGAAAGATCTCTTGGGGTTTTACCACTAGTGGAAACTTGGGCATCTATTTTGATGAAACTGAAATATTTCTCATTTTGTTTTGCTTTCAAAGTGAAAGGTCCAACCTTTTTCTATTCTTAGTTAGAGTTCTATTGATGAAGTTTTAGTGTGAACACGTTCAATTAATAGGGTTCTATTGATGAAGTTTTAGTGTAAATATGTTCACTGGGAAACTTGTGTTTCATCAGTGAATGCGAAAAATGTTTGGTGTTTAATTGATGACTATACTTGTCGAATTTGATAACTCGCAGACTTATGTTTCATCACTGAATGTGAAAAATGTATGGCATTCTTTTAGACATACTCTGCTTTGACTTATAGTTGAGTACACAAAATTCATAAATTATATATCATAAATATACACAAACCTGTGCTTTGAGTTATAGTTAAATACAAAACTAAGCTTATTCATGAATTATATATCATAAATATATAATAAAATGTATTGGAAGAAATATATTTAAAGATTATATCATATTAAAAAAAAGTCTTAAATATATTTAAAAATTATATCATATTATAAAAATGGACGAACATATAAAAAATGATACTATATTAAATGGAACAAATATAATATAAAAATATATAATATCATGATGCCCCATACATGAAAAGTTGCAATATTAAGTAATACTAAGGAATGAAGCTTTTTAAGTGACGGGTGAAATATTTTATTAAAGTAAATTTTAATAATTTTATTTTATTTAAAATTGATAGGAGTAATTATTAATAATTTCAAAAAATGAAATGTTTAGGATGAATTGGAAATTATGTGTTTAAGAGTGGAAGGTGACATTCAATTTATTATTAGAAAAATTAAACAAGTTTGAAAAATAATACAAGTAATGACTCTAGAATGAAGCAGAGATTACTTCAACCTTTTTGGCATATTATACGACACTATTAGAAATCAGAGATAGATAGTTGACAGAGTGGCAAATAAAAGTGCAAATCTAGGTTTACCTAAAATACTTATGGTGACTATATAAATTAGTATTTAACCTTGATAGAGGTCAATATTTATAGATAAGTAATTCAATTTAGGTTGATATATGAAGGTCAATCAATGATTAAGTCAATTGACCAACTTTGATTTGGGGTAAATTGTATTTAAGATTATGATTGCTTGGCTACTTAAACCATTACATGATGGATGTTTTAGGGGTTCAATAAAAACTTTAGTTATTGTCATTCGCAATCCATAATTGCTTATTCTTGATCAACTTCAATTTGGATGGAGAATTAGATCAACTTTCTTGGTGGTGAAGCATCTTTTATTTAGGATATCATTAATTATTGACATTCACAATTAATAACTTATGGTTATTTATTAAATCAATGAAGGGATAATTGGAGAAATCATGTAGCCAAGGCATGTTGTCCAGAGGGAGGCCATAGGTCTTAGTTCAAATCCTTTAATCCCTCCAAGTTTTTTGTTGCCATTGTGGTTGGTGATTGAGCCTTATTCCATCCAAAGATTTTGGGAAAAGGGAAGAGAGTTTACTTCAAAAAAAATTGATCCATTGAAGACCACTTCCACTAAAACAAACCTTTCCACTAATATTTATGTAAATCTATATCTTTTTAACTAAGTAATATTTCTTTAAATTTCATTTAAAGAGAATATTTCAATTAACCTTTAAAATAATGATGATTAAGATATAATTGGAGAATAAAGGAGATCACTTTACAAAATATTAATACCATAAAAATGATATTACATTTATTTATATTTAAGAAGAAATTAGTAAGATTTAAAGAATAAGAGAAAATAAAGATAAAGATACTATAGAGTTCATTAATCCTATTCTATAATAGCAAAAGTTTTTTTTTATATTTAATGTAAAAAATATATTCATTGATAAAACCAAGAAAATTAATCTTATTTATTTTTTTCTTATACATGAAAGGTTGTATGAAATTTAATTTGTTGGTTTATAATAATAAACAAAGTAGGATGAAGAATAAACATAGTTCTATGTGGTGTAACATGGGGAAAATTCATTTATGCATGATGATCCATGATTTTCATAGTGAACACCAAACCAATTTATATTAATCTATACCTTTTTTGGCTGAACTTTCAAATTTCCATCCATATTTATTACTAAGTAATTCAATTGGCAATATTAACATTGTTCGACAACACAGGTATTCCAATAGAGGACGAACATCTTCAGTAACCAGTCACATAACCAGATCAAATATCAACACACCGATGTTTTCACATGGTAAAAACCCTACGGGGAAACATCCACAGCCCTAGCCAACGCGGCCACTTGGAGGAGTTTATTAATGCAAAAGAAAAAGATTACATAGATATTTTACAAGAGAGTTTCTCACAATCGATCATCGACAAATGACCCTCCATGCTCTTTAAATAAATATCATGGACCAATCAAGTGTTAAGCCACGGATCAATGGTTGTTAAGATCGAGGAGAGTATGAATCGTCAGATCACTCTATGTCGGGAACATATTGTGATCGCTGGATTTCCTAACTACAAATGCATACTATTGCATACTAAAGAAACACACTAGGAAACACACTTTTACCTGACGACACATTAGACCAAGTAGATCTTAACTAACTCATAAGTGTCTAAATATCCTAACATCCCCCCTTAAGAACAACTTGGGATAGGATTGAAGGATTTACAATAGTTGCACAATAGGAGAAGGAAGGAGGCATTAGAGCCTATCCCCCCTTAATGACAACTTCTTGAACTCCTAACATAGATCAAAGTTTGGAAAACTT
>SNQJ01S0149312.1:0-12910 GCA_010110895.2 Picea sitchensis | reverse complement strand
TATATTTTGGGGAAGATTGAACACAACCATTTTCTTTGTATGCCTGGACATTCCAATCTTTGTAGGGATTGATCATTATCTTAACAGATCTTCAGGCAGTTGAGTGTTTCCCATGACCATTCAAGGCGATTATTTTCTGAATTTGCTATTGTGATTCTCATAATCAATCTAGGTGATCTTATTCATGGATAACATGGCATCTCTGCATTGATGAGATCCTCTTTGTGGAAGGTTTTAATTGTTGTGTATCTCGCTGTTTTTACCACCTTTTGCCAGAATCTTGCTAAATTGCTTTCCTCTAATGATGTACGGGATTTAAGTAGAGCACTGTGAATATGGTAATCTGTTTAGAATAAGATTGAACATGATATCTATCTTGGCTATCATTAGTCTTCCTCAATAAGGGAGACCAATCCCCACATCACCGGAAACTGATTGATTGCTTTCCTCACTAAGTTGAAAGATTTGAACCAAAAACATCAAAGCAATGAAAGCTAATGCGCACACATTAATGCAAGGAATTTATGGTGAATTTTCGGCGGATAATTCCCTTGATTGCGTACACATCAATGTATCCTCTGAATTGTAGTTCACAAGCCCAGGGAATGAGCATAACGAAAAACTTTGCGTTTATACGCTGAACTTGGGCAAAACTCCATGCTCATTTTGAATGCAACCCTGTCATTGATAATGTGGTGTTAAATCAAGGCTTACCTGCTCAATGGAAAATCTAAACATTCTGACGCCTCCTCTTACTTCAAGACTCTCCAATAAGTTTTTCGTTTGCACAGTGAAAGAACGCCCAGGTGGATCGATACTTTATTTCATTGTTTTTTTTCAAATCGGTTGCCAGTATTATGAGATCTTACCTGCAAGTGACGTCAGGTTTCTCCTGTCCACTCATCAATTAATTAGGTCAGGATCTGTTATCCCAGCCATAATTTTGAGTAGCATGCCAAACAAGAGTTTGCTTCCCTTTGTTATAGGTGTATTCGAAGAAATGGCAAGTCTTTCTGCAAGTCTCTCGTCGCTCTCGAACACATCGATGAGGTATGGAGTAGATCTAATACTCTTCTGCTCGTCGACCCGTATGCCTCAAGCCCATAGTTGTGAATCATTCAAGTGGTGTTATAATCTCCCTTGTTACGAGGGCTTAAGTCGGAACGTTAAAATGCATTGCATACCTAATTGTTGAAGGAGCATAACGTGAAGTACAATTGAGACAAAGCGTGAGGAACTTAATGAATGTTGTTTTGCAGATCTGGAGGCTACTCAAAGCATGCAACGCAACCAAGGTCAATTTACATCATACACGGCTAGGTCTCCATTGACACACTTTCTATTTTTCGACGGATTTTTTTTTTTGGTGGGGGTTGTCAGCACCTTTTGAAGCAATAGAAATGAAATCAGATATTAATCTCTCTTATTACACATCTTTCCAATTCATAAGTCCTTTCCGAATCGGACCTATCCTCTGATGTACAACTCAATGTATTGGTATTATGTTTCAGCTGTGTGTTTTTAAGAATTGATTTGTTATTTTAATTTCAGGTCATGCAGGAAAACATGTGTTCACTTTGGGAGGAAAATGGACCAATTTGGGGTACTGAGACGATAAATTTTTCATAACATCTATATGCTCTAAGAATTTCTGGTCAATGTGTTTTTGCAGGTAGTATGTTACTCTATTAAGGATGTACGATTGCATTTGCTTACGGGTTGTTATTTGTGCAAAAAAACATTCAAAATCAATGGAGCAAATTTGACTAATTTCTTAGGTTATTATGTGCATTGCAAAATTTGATAACGCCAAGATAGTATTGCTATTAAAATGTTTTTTTTTTCTTTTTCTGCCTTTTTGTTTGGTAAATAATAATAATAATAAAATAAAATTTTAAAACCACGAAAACACACAAAAACATTATAAAAATCAAAAACATTGTCAAAAATTGTAAATGGACATCTCATTCCTGAAAACGATAGTCAAGACATGTTTTTACTCTTAACGTTAATTTGTTTTTCTTAAGTCACTTCATGCAGCAATGGATGATGAGATAAGTGTGCATCGACAATAGGTACAAAAACACATTTTATTTCTTTAAATTTGTCGCATTCGTACTTCTTTCTTCATTTTATGTTTTTCGAACTTTTCACAAGTTTTTTATGTAGGAATTTGTACTAAGATTTTCAGGTTCACAGATGATCGCATTCCATGCTGCAATGATTTTCATGAATCACAACATTTTTCAGAAAAAACATGCTTTGATCAACAGCTTGACGGAGCAAATTTTCCTCATACATGTCATAAACGCTTGCTGATACACATAAAAATTTTGCGCATCCTGATGTTTGTTGTTACACAGTGACCATACCGATACACTATCATTTCCGCTTTTTCACTTTACATGCTGCGACAACCAACATTTTGCCAAATTTTCACATTTTGACCAAATTTCATGTTGTGACAATGTCCCATTTCTCCTTCAAAACATATTGATCGTCCTCGTGTTGCAGTCATCTTCCATTGCCTTAACTTTCATGACTTCACACATGCCTATTCTTTTCTGAGTTTCATACATCCCCTTATCTTTTTCAGTTCATTTTTGCCTTCTTTTTTCCATTCCAGTTTGACTTACGAATAAAACCATTCAGTTCCCTTTCATTGATTTATTTGCCATAAACATTGTTGCTATTAAGATATTTTCATCTATAGTCCTACCAATCTTTTTACAAACTCGTGTTGATTGATGTGGGATTCCTTAAGGCCCACCTTCCAAAAATCTTGCCCCATCGACCTCGACACCTTATCTGGGATATAGACTAGAGTTCCTTTTGAGTACCTTGAGGCTTTCATGGCTTAATGGCAAGTTCTCTTGCCGACAATCATGGGAATACATCAATGCCCCTTGATTGTCAGAATTTGCAAGTGGCTCGACATCAACCCATCTATTCTCACTTCGCAAGATGTACTCAGGTACCTTGGCACTCATTGACATCACTGGTGAGTTTTTCTTGCATTGGTTAACGACATTCATCAATGGTCTGTAATCCAATGATTTCTCTTCATGCTCGACACCGAAACATTCATTCGCATGATTAGAATTGTACCATTAGTTTGTAGCAGGTGAAGACTATACATTTTTTTCATGATCCCCTCAGTAGTTGTAGCAGTTTGATTTCAGATCTATGAGAGTACCACAGTTTCATATTCTCTGCCTTCCACATTTTTCATGATTCAGCAGTAGCAGTTCAGATTCCTTCACTTCCCATGATCCAGTTACAGCAGTAGCAGCATTAGCAATTCCATTTTCATGATCCTGCAGCAGTGATATCTTCCATGCTCCAACACCAGTATCAACCATATTCCTCTTGCATTGTTCATCATCATTCTTGGGTAAGTGGAGGTATGTTCTTTTCTAATCTTTAATCATGTAATTTCTTATTTGCTAGTAATGAATAACTTTGGAAAATTCCCTCACTATGTTCTATTTCCTTTCTCACTTTCATAACCTATGCCAAGTTGCATAAGGATATGCAACCACTTCAATTGGGGGGGGAACTTATATTCACTACATATTCATTACCATTATTCCATTTTACCATTTCATCATTCCATTTATGATTCACTAACATTTCTTTTCCAACGACACTTTGTTGCATTTCGATTGATATACATATTGGCATGATTCATAAAGATAAAGAAAAGGCTCTCTTATACACAATGATGCTTTATTATGCACATTGATAGATTATTATTATTTCCAGTGAGTATATGACTAAATTATTGCAACAAGAAAACAAATAAGTGAAATGAATGTTGTTAACACAAGAACCAACATTATATGTATTCATGGTTGTCACACAAGAACCAACCATAAGAAAAATTCACATGTTGTTACACATATTTCACATGTTGTTACGCATGTATTTTACATGCTTCTACTCTTGTATTTCAAATCCTAGAAATATTCCTTATTAAAAAGACATAATCAATCAAAGCCAAAGTCTGAATGCCAAATGTTTTTGAGAAAATCCATTCACAATTGCATGAGGACATGCAACAAGTTCAATTGAGGGGGATGTTTGTTGGGTATGTGTTATATTCTTTGCATGTGTGTGTGTGTGGGTGCGTCAGATACGACAACTGTGTCTGATGATCCCTTCACCTAGAAAGGTTTTTGCTATTTTTAGCGAATTTGTAAATTAATCCCGGATTAAGGGATTAGGGTTTTGGTATCTACGGAATACCTAAAAACATTGTATATATTGTATGGCGAATGGTGAAATTTGATATAATGAAAATAAGAAAGGTTTTCCCGGTTGAGGGTTTCCGGTATAGCTGCATGAGAATACGCAACAAGTTCAATTATGGGGATGTTAGGACTCAAAATGTCACATTTTCATCCACCTTTCCTTTCACTATTCCTTACATTTCATCACACCTAATAACCTTCCATCATACCACATTTTCATAAATACATTTGGGTTTCACATTATGATTTTCCACTTTATTCATTTTAGTATTATAAGTGAATTTGTGATTAAATATTAGAAATTAACATATTTTCATTATATATCAAAGTTGGATGAGTTTGATGATGTGTGCAAGCATATTTGAAGATTTCAACAAAATCAAAATTCACCACCTATCCTCAAATTCGAATTACATCTTCAAACTTGAAGATTTGAAAGAGAGAAGATCATGGAAGATTTGGTTGGCATATCTTATCTAAGATATGTGAGAGATGTGTGGAAGATTTGAAGGGATCGCATCTTGTAATAATGGGAAAGTAGTTAAGAGTGGTTGAGAGTATAGTGGATCTTTCATTATGACACTCATGTATATAAGAGAGTGTTCTCTCTTCATGAAGGGAGGCATGTAATTCATACTTTAGTCTTGTAATTAGGAGAAGGGGACTCTTAGCTTTGATTCTTTCATTGTTATTATTTCATGCTTTGTCATTTGATTCTTGTAATATAATTTGAGATTGATTTATTGTGTGAGCTCACATATGTCTTTTATCATTCAACTCTTCATGTGATTGTATTGCTTTCCTAGATTAATTTCATGCTTTCCTAGTTAGTCTTTCAATGCTTTCCTAGATTAATTTCATTTCAGAAATTTAGATTAGATTACTTCTACTTCAGTCTTGCATATATAGTGTGTGTGCTTCATAAGCCTACGAACCTTGGATTGAAAAATTAAATAGTTGGGCAAGTATTACAATGGAATTAAACGACAATATTTCTGCCTAACAGCTGCAAACTCTCTTGGTGAGTTGACAACAAATACATTTGACTTTGACTTGACATCTAAACGGTTGGATGGTGACAAAGGGAATCTTGTGTAAAACTTGCAGGTGTGACATGTCATGGTAATGATTTTAGGATAAAAAGTGTGACTCATAGGGACTTATTTACCTTGTCATGATGATTCCATGACATAAGACTCTAAACAAGGGCTGAACAAAACTTTTCGTATTCAAATCAAAATCTAAGTTATGACCATAATAAGAAGACTCAAAACCTAAGACTTATAAAACATTATGACTGCAAATCAAACAAAACCGAAGTGATTTTAACCCCCTACAATTCTATGTGCTAACATATGGCTCCACAGGGGATGGAGACCTCCCTCTGAGGCTCCAAGAACATGCAGTTCGCTTGGCTTATCCATTCCATGTTTGCAATCTGTACTTTGTATATGCCTTGAGAGTTGTTCATTCCTTGAGAGCACTTTGTTCATTATTGAAAACTGCAAAACAAACAAGCTGAAAAATGCAAACCAAATCCTAACTAGAAAGCACATGCTCGTGAAGTGAGCTTATTTATGTGCACTACCTACTTCTAACTATTGAAAAAATAAACCTTCATATATATATAAATTTCCTTAATAACCATACAAATAACTTTGTGACTGAATGATCTTCATCTTCATCTCTGCAACTAAGCACTAAGTAACAATAGAGACATAATGACAGCCACCCATACTTCCTTGAAAAATCATATTTACAATCCATGAACTTTTTTCTTATGATGACAACAACTGAAAATCTATTGCTGCAAAACATCTCCATATAAATAGCAACTGGATATTGAAATTCGTACAAAACTTGTTGTGGCTCTTCAATGAATTCCTCCTTGGCTAATTCAAGCATTGGMTGGCTTGAAAACTGTTGCAAAATATTTCCAATCTTTTCACCAATTTCCAGTGAATACGGGGGAATATAAAATGGGATCTCAAGATATATAGTTGGGACTAACTCATTTTTACATTCATAATAATCAAGATGAAAATGGGAGTTGTCAAGTGTTATATTCTTTGCACGAGTAGTAGTGTCTAAGTGTATGCGTTGGGCATGTAGGGGGGTTAGAGGAGGGGGCGCTGGGCCCCCACTCGGGGGGTGCAGGGGGGCGGAACCCCCCGTGCAGGGGTCCGGGGGTAGCGCCCCCAGAAAAAAAAAATTATGCCTCAAGAAACGTGACACCTACCTCGGGAAATGTGTCATGTATTTAGGTGGTTTTTTCAACACATGGTTTTTGCCGATGGTTTTCTATTTCCGGTTAAGGAATTAGGGTTTTGGACTAATCCAGGTCATTGGGTTAGGGTTTTGGATGCCGCTGGCTCCTATATGTATATTGTATTGTAAACAACGTAACACAATGAATGAATATAATATATGTTGGTTTTCCCGGTTTGGGTTTCCAGGGGGAAAATCTCTGTGTAATGTTTGTATTTGCCATTGTATATTTTCTGTTCTTTTATGAATATATGTTTACAGTAGACATTGTACAAGGTTATAATTTACATCAAGAAGTAGTGTATCAGAGACATGTCTATCTACTTCTAGTCCATTTTCTTGTGAAGGCATATCATAATGAAGATCACTAGGAACTTTTGGAAGATGGTTATGAAATGTTTCTTGTACATTAATTTATTCATGACAAACATCATATGTTGATGTGTACATGGGTTCTTTAGTATCTGAATACTTGAAAGAAACATCTTGCCTTTCATGAAAATTTAAAACAATATATGCATTTGATACAATGTCAAATGTATCTACGATATTTCTATCATTATGAAGATCATTCAAAACCTCTTGATCATCTTGAAAAGTACTTTCTTCTATGGAAAATTCTTTATCACAAGTATGTTTTTTGTGACAAGCAAAGTCTTTACAAAGAAAAGAAAACTCATCACAACATTTTTCATAAGGATGTTCAGCAAAAAAATACTCCTTACAAAACAAATTAAAAGCAGCCTAAAAAATTGACAAAGAGTTGATACTAGCAACTGGAAGAGATCGGCACCAGTCACGAGATATTCCCTCTAATGAGTACCTGAAAAGATTGATCTGAACATCCTCATGCACTGTAGCACACCCACTGCGGAAACTAAGATTTTTCATATTTTTCTTTCTCCTTCGTTATCGAGGGACAGAGTTCCTGAATTCCTATGAGGTTATAGTGTAGGCTAGGTCTTCCAATCGAGACCTTCACCAAACCAATTCACTGGTTCTTTCGTTCAAAATCCGTCGTGTACAACTCACGCACCAAGCGTAGGATTCACTTCCATGTGTCCATCGGTTGTGACCCCGGGCTAAGCCAAGAGGTGCCTTTCACATTTCGAGACTTTGGAAATCGGGAGTTCGAAATGCAAGGGAGTCGAGTTCTTCAACTCTTCAAACCCCGAAACCCGAAATCCTATTCACACCAAGCCGCTTCAAAATTTCGCCTACTGAGACATCGCGTACCGGGATTTCACGATGTATGAAGACGAGGGTTCATATCCTTTGGTTTCCCGGGTGCCTGCAACACCGAAACCCATATATCTACTAAGCTCATTTCAGGGTTTCGCAAGTCGGGATTTCACGATGTGTGAAGACAAGAGGTCTCACACTTGAGTTTCCAGGAGCCGAAAATCTGAAATGTTGATACACACACACACACACACACACACACATATATATATAACGCTAAGTCCATTTCGGGGTTTCGCAAGTCAGGATTTCGCGATGTGTGAAGACAAGAGGTCTCGCACTTGAGTTTCCAGGAACCAAAACTCTGAAACGTCGATACATATATATATATATATATATAACGCTAAGTCCATTTCGGGTTTTCGAAAGTCAGGATTTCACGAAGTACGAAGTCAAGAGGTCTCGCACTTGAGTTTCCAGGAGTCGAAACTCCAAAACGTCGATACATATACATATATATAACACTAAGTCCATTTCGGGGTTTCGCAAGTCGGGATTTCACGATGTACGAAGACAAGTGGTCTCGCACTTGAGTTTCTAGGAGCCGAAACTCCAAAACATCGATACATATATATAATGCTAAGTCCATTTCGGGGTTTCGCAAGTCGGGATTTTGCGATGTGCGAAGACAAGAGGTCTCGCACTTGAGTTTCCAGGAGCCGAAACTCCGAAACGCCAATATATATATAACGCTAAGTCCATTTCGAGGTTTCGCAAGTCGGGATTTCGTGATATGCGAAGACAAGAGGTTGCCCCTCTCTTCACCCACAATTTCCAAATCAAACAATCTCTTACTATGCTCATTATCGATAATGGCAGCCAGAAGAATTTAATAGCTCAAGATTTGGTGAACTGATTAAACCTACCCACCACCCATCATCCCTCTCCTTATTAGTTAGGGTGGGTTCATAAGGATAGACCTTGTCTCATGGTCACACAACGTTGTGTTGTCACCTTTGGCATTGGACCTTTTCGTGATTTTGTCCTTTGTGATGTGTCTTTGTTGGATTGTGTGGATCTTATTTTGGGCATCCCATACCAGGAACAATGTGATGCCATCTATCATGCTCGCACCCATCAATATCACCTCAAACAAGATGGTCGAACTTATGTTCTTACCTCTTCATCCCTGAAATCTCCTCGTATGCTCGTTGGCCAAGCTTTTGTCCGCCAAGTAAGCTTCACTAAATCCCTCTCCTTATGCTTTGTGTACCCTATTAAGCCAGATCAAACACCCGAGTCCATTGCACCTGATCTATTTGTTGTTCTCTTTGAATTTTCTGATGTGTTTTCCCCTTCAGAAGACCTTCCACCTCAGCGCCCTGTTGAGCATTTTATCAACCTCATTTCTGGTGTTGCTCTTCCTAATGCCCCTTCGTACCATTTGGCTGCCCATGAGGCTGTAGAAATTGAACTCCAACTCTAACAACTTCTCAATGTCGGCCACATCCAACCTAGTTTCTCTCCTTGCGCCTCCACCGCCTTCATTATTCCCAAAAAGGAGAGTGGCGAGTGGCGTTTAGTCATCGATTACCATGCTCTCAACAAGATTACTATCAAAAATCGCWATCTTATCCCTCGTATCAAAGACTTGCTTGATCAACTCAAAGGGGCAAAGTATTTTACAAAGATGGATCTGACTACGGGCTATCACCAAGTGCGCCTGCTACTGACACTTGGAAAACAACTTTTAAAACTAGATTTGGGCTCTATGAATGGATGGTGATGCCTTTTGGCCTCACCAATGCCCCTGCCATGTTCCAGAGGCTCATCAATGATATATTTCGTCCTTTGTTGGGCTGCATTGTGGTCATCTATTTGGATGACATTATGGTCATCTTCAATAATACTTGGGAGGAACACTTACAACATGTGTGCAACGTACTCAAATTGTTGTGTACCAATCACCTTCAGGTCAAGGAACGCAAGTCCTCCTTTGGCCAGACTTTTGTCTCTTATTTGGGGTTTGTCCTCGATCAGGAAGGTGTTTGTACTGATGCTTCTAAAGTTCAGGCTCTATCACAATGGCATGCTACTCAATCCATGTTGGGCCATAAAAGTTTACTTGGTGGCATCAATTTGTATAGGAAATCCATTCCTCACTTCTCTCAGTTGGCCAAGCCCCTTCATCATTTGGCCAATCAGTCCATTTTTCTTTGGACTCTAGTGGATCAAGAGAAGTTCCAACTCCTTAAAGAGGTCCTTTGTTTAGCAGTTGTCCTTCGTTTTCTCGATCTTCAACAACCTTTTGAAATTGAGATTGATGCCTCTCATCATGCAATTGGTGCAATTCTTAAACAAGGAGGTCATCCCATTGATTATCATTTTGAGACATTAGCTCAAGCCAAACAACATTATAGTACCTATGATAAGTAATTCTACAGCTTGGTCCAGGCCTTAAAACAATGCCTCCACTATATCTTGGGTAAGGAGACCATTCTTCGTATTGATCATCATCCTTTGATTTTTATTAATTCCTAGTCTAAGCTCCAGGAACAACGCCACTTGAAGTGGGATGCTTGTCTACAATAGTTCCACTTGGTCATCAAATATAAGAAAGGGGCCACCAATCACATGTTTGATCTTATTAGTCGCCCCCTCCTCAAATACTTCAAATCTTGTTTGTCCTTTGTGTTGCTTATGAATATTGGAAGCCTCTATATGCCTCTGACCCTTTCTTTAGTACCATTTGGATTTCCTTGCAACAACCTACTGTCATTAACCAGACCCCTTTTCTATACTACAACATTCAGAATGGTTGGTTGTATAAGCTTGACAAGCTATGCATGCCTACTACTGATGATTGCTTTGTTCTCATTCGCGAAGCCCACGCTTCCTCTTATGGTAGGCACTTCGGCACATTCAAAACTACTCAACATCTTCAGCGCCACTTCTTTTGGATTGCTTTAGATCGCCAAGTTGAGTAATTTATCCGAGCTTGTACCCTCTCCAGTGAACATAAGCCGACCAACCACAAGTATGGCATGTATCAACCTTTACCTATTCCCTCTTGTCCCTGGGAATCTATATCTATGGACTTCATAACCAGTCTTCCCATGACCTTTCGTCAGCACAATGCCATTTGGGTGGTTGTGTGTCGTTTCTCCAAAATGGTCATTTTTGTCTCTTGCACTAAGACTACTACTACTGCTCAAATTGAGGATCTGTTTTTCACTTGTGTGGATTTATTTTGGTCTCTCCTCCAGCCTTATCTCTAATCGTGATGCTAGTTTCCTCGATACATTTTGGAAAACTCTTTGGTCTCTCTTGGGGTGTCACAACAAATACCCAACTTCTTTCCATTTGCAAATGGGTGGACAAATCAAAATTGTTAATTGTAGCCTGTTCCATGCCTTTCGCATTCCGTTTACCAAATATAAATAGTGGGATGCCACCCTCCACATTGTCCAACACATTTATAATAGGGCAGCTCATGTTTCTACTGGCTTGTCCCCATTCGAAGCTTGCTTTGGGTATCAACCTGTTGCCCCCCATGAGTTTCCTTTACAACTCCAACATTTTGGTACTCCTTGACAGCAAAAAGAGCAAACCTCTGTCTCATCCTTTTTCCAAACCTTGCCTCATAAACAAGCTCAAGTTTTTGAGGCTTTACAAGCTTCCCAACAACGTTATAAGGCCCGACATGATGTGCATAGGAAGCCACTCTCTTTTCCCCCTGTGACAAGGTCTAGTTTCACATGGAGCACCAACGCTTTCAGTCCCAGCATTATCACAAGTTGAAACCCCTGTGTTATGGTCCTTACACAGTTCTGTAGCAAGTTGGAAACAATGCTTATCATCTTGTCTTTCCACCACAATTGGGTATTCACAATGTGGTAAATGTGAACAGTCTCAAACAATATGAGCCTCCCCTCCTGGAAGAAGAGGTCACCATCTCTCACCGCTCTGAGTTGGTTCCAGATTTCCAACCACCTCTCCTTCAGGACACAGTGTTGGATACATCCACCACCACAACTCGCACTGAGAAACACACTTCCTTTCTAGTGGGTCGCAAGGGTCAACTTCTAGCCCAGGCTAAATGGCTATCACAATCTGCCATGTCTCAACAGTTTCCACAGTATCTTCCAGAAGTCAACACACTTCCAAGCTTAAACAAGGAGGAATTGGGCAAGCTGGAAGGCGCACTCCCCAAGGAGGAGAGCACACATCTCGAGGCATATCAATGTCGCACTACCACAAAGGTGCACCTCCTTCCAGATGCAACACACTTCACTACAAAGGCTAGATGGAGCGCATCTCTACCTGGGAGATTGGGCATAAGTCTCAAGGACCAAAAATTGGTCAACTAAGATAGTTGTTAGGGTTTGGGACCTTTTCTATCTGTTGGTTAGTTATAATTGGTACACTTTTGATCAAAACCATTGTAAGTTCATCATATCCTATATAAAATTTTCCTATTCTACTAAATAAGATGAATGGTTCATTTTGATTACCCATATCCTGTGTTGTTTTTGTCTTTCTCTGTGAATGTTCTTTGGATTTATCTGCAGAATTGTTGATCATATAAAGTTTTTTGAAGTTAATCCTTAAGAGAGCTAGACAACAAGATGATGCAAGGGAGCCAACCAAGTTGTACAGGTGAATCCTTAAGAGAGCTAGACAACAGGATGATGGAAGGGAGCCAATGAAATTGTACAGGTGTTGATTGCATTCCACCTCCCTTTGCCTAATATACAGGTTGTAATGTAGAGACCGGTACACTTCTAGATGGAAGCCAGGATCAACTATAGTACAGGAAGGATATGGAATAGATTTATTGATGATTGTATGGTTTTTACACCCAAAGGTTCATTGTTACTTGTTATTAAAATTTAAATCAAATTACTTTCAGTGCTCAGACCCAGGTTCAAAATCCCCCATATACATGTTATTTTGTACTACACTAATCTGGCCTACATATTTAACTACTGCATCTAGGTCCAGGTTAATCCAAACAGACTCAAAACTCAATTTGCAGAAAAAGATGTAGTTGGTGCAAGCCACCACCATGGCACAACAAAAAAAGGTCTATCGTTACTCTTAGTAGGTTTCCATGGAGAGAAGTAACTGCTCTTACAACCCCAGGGTGCGAGAGATCTTGGGTAAATGTGTATACATACATGGACTTGCATGCTCAAGTATCCATT
>SNQJ01S0149311.1:23350-39090 GCA_010110895.2 Picea sitchensis | reverse complement strand
TGGTAAGAGGCCTTGCACCCTCTTTTCCTTGGGAGTTATTCATTGTAGTTGTGACCCTCGGTTCGTCCAGTGTTGATTTTTGCCAGGCGACTTCTCTGCCTCGGTGTACGAATGTTGTTGCTTGCACCCATCGCGGGGTGTCCATTGGTCGTTGGATGTGGTTTTTTCAGGGGCAGACAGGCGATGGGTTCCCTTCTGGTGGGTGTGCTTATGGGTAAGATAACTCAGATCCTATTTCCTTGCGGGTGTCGGTCAGTTTTGGGTAAGTAAGAGAACTCACATCCTCTTTCCTTTCGAGTGCTTTGATGTCCTTTTTTTGCGGTCCTTGGTTTGTTCGGCGATGATTTTTGGGCAGCGGCTTCTCTGTTCCTGCGTTTGAAAGTTGTCGCTGTCCATCATCATCATGGGAATGTTGTTGGGCCGTGGGATGTTGTTTGTACTGGGGGCAAGGGCAAGTGGGCTCTCTCTCTCTGTTTGAATATAACTTGTGCTCATTTTTCTTTTGCTCTGCTGAAAGGGGAAATTGTCGGGAATCGGTCTTATGGAGGGATGAAAGCAGCGCGCTATTGGGACTAACCACTCTAGTCCCCCCTAACCATCATTCCCTATAATTTCCCCTTGTAGTTGAGTCTTGGGAAAGATTTCTTTGTTTGTTTGACCCTCTTGTGAAATGGGTAGTGAATTTGTGTCTTGTGGCCCTCGGGTCAGACAACTTGTGCTTGTTTTTCCTTTTCTCCATCGGAAGGGGGAATTGTGGGGAATTAGTGTTTTGGAGGGATGAAAGCAGCGCACTATTGGACTGGCCACCATAGTCCCCCCTTTATTGTCGTTCCCTTCAAGTCCCCCTCTCGAGTTGAGGTCATGGAAAGCTTGCTCTGTTTGTTCGAGCCTCCTATGTATGGCGGGGGAGTGCATCTATCTTGTGGGGTGGGAGGGTTGTTTCCATTTGCGGTGTTGTGTGCATCGTGGGATTTTCCATTGGTTGCATGGACACCTTGTCTAGCGAAGTGGAGGTTCTTCGGTAACGTGAGGAAATGACTCTCGGCAATGAATATCTCAGCTCTTGTCACGATGAAGAACGTAGCGAAATGTGATACTTAGTGTGAATTGTAGAATCTCGTGAATCATTGAGTTTTTGAACGCAATTTGCACCCGAGGCCTAGGTCGAGGGCACGTCTGTCTGGGCGTCGCATCCTACATACACACGCTCCCTGCAAGGCATGGGGGAGGAGCAGATATGGTCGTCCATTCCCAACATGGTTCGGTCGGCTAAAATACATGCCATGTTCCATGTCTTGTGTCGGTGAGCGGTGATATTGTCCCCTTGTTTGGGTGAGTCGGCGTTGGTTGACGCAGGGTGTGTGCAGCATTTCAGGAACTTGCTTTGCCCATCGAATTTCCATCTTGGTGGAGGTCTTTGGCTCCAAATGAGACCCCAGCTCAGGCAAGAAAACCCACTGAGTTTAAGCATACAATTAAGCAAAGGAAAAGAAACTTACAAGGATTCCCCTAGTAACGGCGAGCGAACCGGGAAGAGCCCAGCATGAAAATCGGGTGGCAGCATCGCCTGAATTGTAGTCTGTAGAAGCGTACTTAGCAGCGGACTGGGCCCAAGTCCCCTGGAAGGGGGCACCTAAGAGGGTGACAACCCTGTTGGGCTGGGACCCTGCCGCATCACAAGGCGTTGTCGACGAGTCGGGTTGTTTGGGAATGCAACCCTAATCGAGTGGTCAATTCCGTCCAAGGCTAAATACGGGTGAGAGACCGATAGCTAACAAGTACCATGAGGGAAAGATGAAAAGGTCTTTGTAAAGAGAGTTAAAGAGTGCTTGAAATTGCCGGGAGGGAAGCGGATGGAGGTCGGCGATGCGTCTCGGTCGGATGTGGAACGACTCAAGCTGGTCTGCCGCTCGACTCGAGGTGTGAAATAGCACAGGCCGTTGCATCAGCACAAGTGTGGGTAGAGTACTGCCTGTTGGTTTTCCATTGTGGCGGTCGAGGAATGAAGCGTGCGCCCTTGGGGCGGGCCACTGTGCACCTACACGCTTGTGGTGTTGGTTTGCGGGATTTCCATTCAACCTGTCTTGAAACATGAACCAAGGAGTCTAACATGTGTGCGAGTCGGTGGGTTTGTAAACCTGCGAGGTGTGTGTAAGGAAGCTGACGGGTGAGAACCCCTCTCCATGGGGTGCATTGCCAAATGACCTTGAGCTTGTGCGAAGGGTTCGAGTGCGAGCACACCTATTGGGACCCGAAAGATGGCAAACTATGCCTGAGCAGGGGAAAGCCAAAGGAAACTCTGGTGGAGGCCCGTAGCAATACTGACGTGCAAATCGTTCATCTGACTTGGGTATAGGGGTGAAAGACTAATCGAACCATCTAGTAGCTGGTTTCCACCGAAGTTTCCCTCAAGATAGTTGGAGCTCACGTGCGAGTTTTATCAGGTAAAGAAAATGATTAGAGGCATCAGGGGCGTAACGCCCTCGACCTATTCTCAATCCTTAAATAGGTAAGACGGTGCGGCTTCTCCATTGAGCCGTGCCACGGAATTGAGAGCTCCAAGTGGGCCATTTTTGCTAAGCAGAATTGGTAATGCGGGATGAACCAAAAGTCAAGTTACGGTGCCAAACTGTGTGCTAACCTAGATCCCACAAAGAGTGTTGGTTGATTAAGACAGCAGGACGATGGTCATGGAAGTTGAAATCCACTAAGGAGTGTGTAACAACTCACCTGTCGAATCAACTAGCCCAAAAAATGGATGGCGCTGAAGCGCACGACCTATACTCGACTGTCGGAGCAATTGCTAGGCTTTGATGAGTAGGAGGATGCGGGGGTCATTGAGAAACCTTAGGTGTGATCCTGGGTAGACCGGTCCCTGGTGTAGATCTTGGTGGTAGTAGCAAATATTCAAATGAGAACTTTGAAGACTGAAGTGGGGAAAGGTTCCATGTGAACAACACTTGGACATGGGTTAGTCGATCCTAAGAGATGGGGAAGCCCTGTATCAAGGGTGCACTATGCACGAACATCGAAATGGAATCAGGTTAATATTCCCGAACTGAGACATGGCGACGGACGACAACGTTAGGAAATCCGGAGACGTCATTGGGGGCCCCTGGAAGAGTTATATTTTCTTTTTAACAGCTTGCCCACCCTGAAATCGGCTCAATCGGAGATAGGGTCCAGCAGCTGGAAGAGCATGGCATGTCTTGTGGTGTCCGGTGTGCCCTTGGCGGCCCTTGAAAATATGGAGGACCGAGTACCGTCCATGCCCGGTCGTACTCATAACTTCATCAAGTCTCCAAGGTGAACAACCTCTTGTCAATAGAACAATGTAGGTAAGGGAAGTTGGCAAAACGGATCCGTAAATTCAGGAAAAGGATTGGCTCTTAGGGCTAGGCCTAGGGGTCTGTGTCCTCAACCTGTGGGCTATCAGTAGTCTACCCAAGTTGCTATTGTGGCGAGGGCAGGCAGTCGCGTGCCGATTGGGCTATGGATGTAGAATGTCCTCTCGTGGGGGATTTTTCCTAGGCGGCGAACAGTCGACTCAGAACTGGTATGGACAAGGGGAATCCAACTATTTAATTAAAACAAAGAATTGCGATGGTCCCTGCGGATGCTGACGCAATGTGATTTCTGCCTAGTGCTCTCAATTTCAAAGTGAAGAAATTCAACCAAGCACGGGTAAACGGCGGGAGTAACTATGACTCTCTTAAGGTAGCCAAATGCCTCGTCATCTAATTAATGACGCACATGAATGGATTAACGAGATTCCCATTGTCCCTATCTACTATCTAGCAAAACCACAACCAAGGGAACGGGCTTGGCAGAATCAACGAGGAAAGAAGACCCTGTTGAGCTTGACTCTTGTCCGACTTTGTGAAATGACTTGAGAGGTGTAGAATAAGTGGGAGTCATTTTCGAGGCAAGTGAAATACCACTACTTTTAATGTTATTTTACTTATTCCATGGGGCGGAGATGGGGCATTGCCCCTGTTTTTGGCCTTAAGACACATTTCGATGGGTCGATCCGGGCAGAAGACATTGTCAGGGGGGGAGTTTGGTTGGGGCGGCACATCTGTGAAAAGATAATGAAGGTGTCCTAAGATGAGCTCAACGAGAACATAAATCTTGTGTGGAACAAAAGGGTAAAAACTCATTTGATTTTGATTTTCAGTACGAATACAAACCGTGAAAGCGTGGCCTATCGATCCTTTAGACTTTCAGAATTTGAAGCTAGAGGTGTCAGAAAAGTTACCATAGGGATAATTGGCTTGTGGCAGCCAAGCATTCATAGCGACTTTGATTTTTGATCCTTCGATGTCGGCTCTTCCTATCATTGTGAAGAAGAATTCACCAAGTGTTGGATTGTTCACCCACCAATAGGGAACGTTAGCTGGGTTTAGACCATCCTGATACAGGTTAGTTTTACCCTACTAATGAACCGCACCGCAATAGTAATTCAACTTAGTACGAGAGGAACCATTGATTCACACAATTGGTCAGCGTGCTTGGTTGAAAAGTCAGTGGCGCAAAGCTACCGTGTGTCAGATTATGACTAAACGCCTCTAAGTTAGAATCCACACTAGAAGCGACACTTATCACTCCTCGACTGTATCTTGACCCATATTAGGGGTGTCTCTTCGGCACCCCCAGAGGCCCGTGTCACTTGCGAACCTCGGCCAGGAAGCATCTCGGTTAGGGCAGCTTTCAAGTTCAATTTCAAACGGTCGTTGAGAAGAATCCTTTGCAGACGAATTAAATACGTGACAGGGTATTGTAAGTGGTAGAGTGGCCTTACTTCCACGATCCACTGAGATTCATCCCTTCGTCACCTCGATTCAGATCCTATGCTCATACCATCTTTAAATCTCGACACCTCTCGTTTCGCATATGAAAGTTTTTGTGCATGTGCGGGGATTTTGGGGTTTTCGACTCTCGAGCAAGGGAGAAACTAGCCCAAGGGTTTGCATTCAGAAAACCCCAATTTTGCCTTGCATTCGGCAGAAACCGACCTGAGGGTTTGCCTTCGAGAAACCCCAAGTTTTCCTTCTGTTCGGAAGAAACCGGCCCAAGTGGGGGAAATTCAGATTTTCGAGTCTCGATCGGGGGAGAAACCACCCAAGTGGGGGAAATTCGGGGTTTCTGAGTCTCGACCGGGGGAGAAACTGCCTAAGTGTGAGGAATTCGGGGTTTCGGAAGCTAGACCGTGGGAGAAACCACCCAAGTGCGGGGAATTCGGGGTTTCTGAGTCTCAACCGCGGGAGAAACCGACCAAGTGTAGGAAATTCAGGGTTTCCAAGTCTGGACCGTGGGAGAAACCACCCAAGTGCGGGGAATTCGGGGTTTCCGAGTCTCGACCGTAGGATAAACCGCCCAAGTGCGGGGAATTCGGGGTTTCCAAGTATCGACCGTGGGACAAACCACCCAAGTGCGGGGAATTTGGGGTTTCCGAGTCTGGACCGTGGGACAAACCACCCAAGTGTGGGGAATTTGGGGTTTCCGAGTCTGGACCGTGGAAGAAACCACCCAAGTGTGGGGAATTCGGGGTTTCTGAGTCTGGACCGCGGGAGAAACCACCCAAGTGCGGGGAATTTGAGGTTTTCGAGTCTGGACTACAGTAGAAACCGCCCAAGTGCGAGGAATTTGGGGTTTTCGAGTCTCGACCACGGGAGAAACCACCCAAGTGCGGGGAATTCAGGGTTTTCGAGACTGGACCGTGGAACAAACTACCCAAGTGCGGGGAATTCAGGGTTTTTGAGTCTCGACTGTGGGAGAAACCGCCCAAGTGCGGGGAATTTGGGGTTTTCGAGTCTGGACCGCAGGACAAACCGCCCAAGTGTGGGGAATTCGGGGTTTCTGAGTCTGGACCGCGGGACAAATCGCCAAAGTGCTGGGAATTCGGGGTTTCCGAGTCTGGACCATGGGAGAAACCGCCCAAGTGTGGGGAATTCGGGGTTTCCGAGTCTCAACCGTGGGAGAAACTGCCCAAGTGCGGGGAATTTGGGGTTTTCGAGTCTCGACCGTGGGAGAAACATCCCAAGTGTGGGGAATTTAGGTTTTTCGAGTCTCGACCACGGGAGAAACCACCCAAGTGTGGGGAATTTGGGGTTTTCGAGTCTTGACCACGGGAGAAACTGCCCAAGTGCGGGGAATTTGGGGTTTTCGAGTCTTGACTGTGGGAGAAACCGCCCAAATGCAGGGAATTTGGGGTTTCTAAGTCTCGATCGTGGGAGAAACCACCCAAGTGCAGGGAACTCGGGGTTTCCTACTCTCGACCATGGGAGAAACCGCCCAAGTGCAGGGAATTCGGGGTTTGCATTCGGGAAACCCCAAGTTTGCCTTGCGTTTGGGAGAAACCGACCCAAGGGTTTGCATTCGAGAAACCCCAAGTTTTCCTTGCATTCTGGAGAAATCGGCCCAATTGTGGGGAATTCGGAGTTTCCAAGTCTCGACCGTGGGAGAAACCAACCCAAGTGCGGGGAATTCGGGGTTTTTGAGCCTCGACCGTGGGAGAAACCAATGAAGTGGGGGGAATTCGGGGTTTCTTAGTCTTGACCATGGGAGAAACTGGTCTAAGTGCAGGGAGTTCGGGGTTTCCAAGTCTCGACCGTGGGAGAAACCGCCCAAGTGCGTGGAATTCGGGGTTTCCTAGTCTCGATCGTGGGAGAAACCGCCCAAGTGCGGGGAATTCGGGGTTTCCGAGTCTCAACCATGGGAGAAACTGCCCAAGTGTAGGGAATTTAGGGTTTCTGAGTCTCGACGAGCAGAGAAGCTCTCCCAAGTGCGGGGAATTTAGGGTTTCTGAGTCTCGACGAGTGGAGAAGCCCGCCCAAGTGCGGGGAATTCAGGGTTTCTGAGTCTCGATCGTGGGAGAAACCGCCAAAGTGGGGGGGGATTCGGGGTTTCCTGGTCTCGACCGTGGGAGAAATCAGCCCAAGTGCGGGGGATTCAGGGTTTCCAAGTCTCGACCGTGGGAGAAACCACCCAAGTGCGGGGAATTCAGGGTTTTCGAGTCTCGACTGTGGGAGAAACTGCCCAAGTGCGAGGAATTCGGGGTTTCCGAGTCTCGACCGTGGGAGAAACCGCCCAAGTGTGAGGAATTTGAGGTTTCCAAGTCTCGATGAGTGAAGAAACTGCCCAAGAGCAGGGAATTATGGGTTTTCGAGTCTCGACGAGCAGAGAAACTGCCCGAGTGCGGGGAATCTCGGGTTTCTGAGTCTCGACCATGGGAGAAACCACCCAAGTGCGGGGAATTCAGGGTTTCCGAGTCTCGACCGTGGGAGAAACCGACCAAGTGTAGGAAATTTGGGATTTCCAATTCTCGACCATGGGAGAAACTGCCCAAGTGCGGGGAATTCAGGGTTTTTGAGTCTCGACGAGCGGAGAAACCGGCCCAAGTGTGGGGAATTCAGGGTTTTTGAGTCTCGACTGTGGGAGAAACCACCCAAGTGCATGGAATTCAATGTTTCCGAGTCTTGACTAGCAAAGAAACCCCAAATTCCCCACATTTGGGCGGTTTCTCCCGCGGTCGAGACTCGAAAACCCCGAATTCCCCACACTTGGGCGGTTTGTCCCACGGTCTAGACTCGGAAACCCTGAATTCTCTGCACTTGGGCGGTTTCTCCTGTGGTCGAGACTTGAAAACCCTGAATTCCCTGCACTTGGCTGGTTTCTCCTACGATCCAGACTCCAAAACCCCGAATTCCCCGCATTTGGGCGGTTTCTCTTGTGGTTCAGACTCGGAAACCCCGAATTTCCCGCACTTGGGCGGTTTCTCCTATGGTCCAAACTCAGAAACCCTGAATTCCCCACACTTGGGCGGTTTGTCCCGCGGTCCAAACTCGAAAACCCCAAATTCCCCGCACTTGGGCGGTTTGTCCCGTGGTCAAGACTCAAAAACCCCAAATTCCCCACACTTAGGCGGTTTCTCCCGCAGTCGAGACTCAAAAACCCCGAATTCCCCACACTTGGGTGATTTCTCCCGCGGTCCAGACTCGGAAACCCCAAATTCCCCGCGCTTGGGTGGTTTCTCCCACGGTCCAGACTCAGAAACCCTGAATTCCCCGCACTTGGGAGGTTTTTCCCACGGTCCAGCTTCGGAAACCCTGAATTCCTTGCACTTGGGCAGTTTCTCCCCTGGTCGAGACTCGAAAACCCTGAATTTCCCCCACTTGGGTGGTTTCTCCCCCAGTCGAGACTTGAAAACCCTGAATTTCCCCCACTTGGGTGGTTTCTGCCCCGGTCGAGACTTGAAAACCCCGAATTTCCCCCACTCGGGCCAGTTTCTCCCGAACGGAAGGAAAACTTGGGGTTTCTCGAATGCAAACCCTCAGGTCGGTTTCTGCCGAATGCAAGGCAAACTTGGGGTTTCCCGAATGCAAACCCTTGGGTCAGTTTCTCCCTTGGTTGAGAGTCGGAAACCCCGAAATCCCCGCACATGCACAAAACCTTTCATATGTGAAACGAGAGGTGTCGATATTTAAAGATGGTATGAGCATAGGCTCTGAATCAAGCTGACGAAGGGTTGAATCTCAGTGGATCGTGGCAGCAAGGCCACTCTGCCACTTACAATACTCCATCGCGTATTTAAGTCGTCTGCAAAGGATTCTTCTCAATGACCGTTTGAAATTGAACTTCAAAGCTGCCTCGACCGAGACGCTTCCTGGTCGAGGTTTGCAAGTGACACGGTCCCCTAGGGGTGCCAAAGAGACACCCCTACTGCAGGTCAAGATACAGTCAAGGAGTGACAAGTGCCGCTTCCAGCGTGGATTCTGACTTAGAGGCATTCAGTCACAATCTGACACACGGTAGCTTCGTGCCACTAGCTTTTCAACCAAGCGTGATGACCAATTGTGTGAATCAACGGTTCCTCTCATACTAAGTTGAATTACTATTGCAGCACAGTTCATCAGTAGGGTAAAACTAACCTGTCTCACGACGTTCTAAACCCAGCTCACGTTCCCTATTGGTGGGTGAACAATCCAACACTTGGTGAATTCTGCTTCACAATGATAGGAAGAGCCGACATCGAAGGATAAAAAAGCAACGTCGCTATGAATACTTGGCTGCCACAAGCCAGATATCCCTGTGGTAACTTTTCTGACACCTCTAGCTTCAAATTCCAAAAGTCTAAAGGATCGATAGGCTACGCTTTCACGGTTTGTATTCATACTTAAAATCAAAATCAAATGAGCTTTTACCCTTTTGTTCCACACGAGATTTATGTTCTCGTTGAGCTCATCTTAGGACACCTGCCTAATCTTTTAACAGATGTGTTGCCCCAGCCAAACTCCCCACCTGACAATGTCTTCCGCCCAGATCGACCCGTTGAAACGTGTCTTAAGGCCAAAAACAGGAGAAATTCCCCGTCTACGCCCCATGGAATAAGTAAAATAATGTTAAAAGTAGTGGTATTTCACTTGCGTCGAAAACTGCTCGCACTTATTCTACACCTCTCAAGTCATTTCACAAAGTCGAACTAGAGTCAAGCTCAACAAGGTCTTCTTTCCCCGCTAATTCTACCTAGCCCGTTCCCTTGGCTGTGGTTTCGCTAGATAATAGATAGGGACCGTGGGAATCTCGTTAATCCATTCATGGGCGTCACTAATTAGATGACGAGGCATTTGGCTACCTTAAGAGAGTCATATTTACTCCCGCCGTTTACCCGTGCTTGGTTGAATTTCTTCACTTTGACATTCAGAGCACTGGGCAAAAATCATATTGCGTTAGCATCCGCATGGACCATCGCAATGCTTTGTTTTAATTAAACAATCAGATTACCCTTGTTCATACCAGTTCTGAGTCGATTGTTTGCCGCCTAGGGAAAATCCCCCGCGAGAGGACATTCTATGTACGTAGCCCAATCGACACGTGACTTCCTTCCCTCACCGCGATAGCAGCTCGGGCAGACTGCCGACAGCCCACGGGTTGAGGACGCAGACCCCTAGGCCCAACCCTGAGAGCCAATCCTTTTCCTGAAGTTACAGATCCGTTTTTCCGACTTCCCTTACCTACATTGTTCTATTGACCAAAGGTTGTTCACCTTGGAGACCTGATGCGGTTATGACTACGATCGGGCATGGACGGTACTTGGTCCTCCAAATTTTCAAGGGTCGCCCAGGGTGCATCGAAAACTGCAAGATGTGCGATGCTCTTCTAGCTGCTAGACCCTATCTCCGGTTGAGCCAATTTTAGGGTGGGCAAGCTGTTAAAAAGAAAAGATAACTCTTCCTGGGGCCCCCGATGACGTCTCCAGATTTCCTAACGTTGTCGTCCGCCGCCATGTCCCGGTTCAGGAATATTAACCCGATTCCCTTTCGATGTTCATGCATAGTGCACCCTTGATACAGGGCTTCCCCATATCTTAGGATCGACTAACCCATGTCCAAGTGTTGTTCACATGGAACCTTTCCCAACTTCAGTCTTCAAATTTCTCATTTGAATATTTGCTACTACCACCAAGATCTGCATCGGGGACCGGTCCACCCAGGCTCATGCCCAAGGTTTCTCAATGACCCCCGCGTCCTCCTACTCATCGAAGACTAGAAATTTCTCCGACGGTCAGGTATAGGTCATTCGCTTCAGTGCCATCCATTTTCGGGGCTATTTGATTCGGCAGGTGAGTTGTTACACACTCCTTAGCAGATTTCGACTTCCATGACCACCGTCCTGCTATCTTAATCAACCAACACCCTTTGTGGGATCTGGGTTAGCGCACAGTTTGGCACCATAACTCGACTTTTGTTTCATCCTGCATCGCCAGTTCTGCTTACCAAAAATGGCCCACTTAGAGCTCTCGATTCCGTGGCACGGCTAAATGGAGCAGCCGCACCGTCTTACCTATTTAAAGTTTGAGAATAGGTCGAGGACGTTACACCCCTGATGCCTCTAATCATTTGCTTTACCCGATAAAACTCGCACGTGAGATCCAGCTATCCTGAGGGAAACTTCAGAGGAAACCAGCTACTAGATGGTTCGATTAGTCTTTCGCCCCTATACCCAAGTCAGACAAACGATTTGCATGTNGCTTTACCCGATAAAACTCGCACGTGAGATCCAGCTATCCTGAGGGAAACTTCAGAGGAAACCAGCTACTAGATGGTTCGATTAGTCTTTCGCCCCTATACCCAAGTCAGACAAACGATTTGCATGTCAGTATCTCTACGGGCCTCCACCAGAGTTTCCTCTGGCTTCGCCCTGCTCTGGCATAGTTCACCATCTTTCGGGTCCCAACAAGTGTGCTCGCACTTGAACCCTTCGCACAAGCTCAAGGTTGGTTGGCAATACACACCAAGGAGAGGGGTTCTCGCCCGTCAGCTTCCTTATGCCTCGTAGGTTTACAAACCCACCGACTCACACACATGTTAGACTCCTTGGTCTGTGTTTCAAGATGGGTTGAATGGAAATCCCGCCAACCAACACCACGAGCATGAAGGTGCACAGTGGCCCGCCCCAAGGGAGCATGCTTCATTCCTCGACCACCACAATGAAAAACCAACAGGCAGTACTCCACCCGTGCTTGTACCGATGCAACAACTTGTGTTGGTTCGCACCTAAAGTCGAGTGGCGGACCAACTTGAGTCGTTTCACATCCGACTGAGACACATCGCCGGCCTCCATCCGCTTCCCTCCTAGCAATTTCAAGAACTCTTTAACTCTCTTTTCAAATTCCTTTTCATCTTTCCCTCGTGGTACTTGTTCTCTATTGGTCTCTCGCCCATATTTAGCCTTGGATGGAATTTACCACCTGATTAGGGCTGCATTCCCAAACAACCCGACTCGCCGACAATGCCTCGTGGTGCGGCAGGGTCCCGGCCCGACGGGGCTATCACCCTCCCAGGTGCCTCCTTCTAGGGGACTTGGGCCTGGTCCACCACTAAGGACACTTCTACAGACTACAATTCAAGTGATGATGCCACCCGATTTTCATGTTGGGCTCTTCCCGGTTCGCTCGCCGTTACTAGGGGAATCCTTGTAAGTTTCTTTTCCTCTGCTTAATTATATGCTTAAACTCAGCGAGTGTTCTTGCCTGAGATGGGGTTTCATTTGGATCCAAATACCTCCACCAAGATGGAAATTCAATAGGCAACGCAATTTCCCAAAATGTTGCACACACCCTGCATCAACCAACATCGACTCGGCCAAACAAGGGGACAATATCACCGCTCATCGACACAAGACATAGAAAATGGCATGTATTTCAGTTGAATGAACCACGTTGGGAATGGATGACCATCTCCACTCCTCCCCCATGCCTTGTAGGGAGCGTGTGTATGTAGGATGCGACACCCAGACAGACGTGCCCTCGACCGAGGCCTCGGGCGCAAATTGCGTTCAAAAACTTGATGATTCACGGGATTCTGCAATTCACACTAAGTATCACATTTTGCTATGTTCTTCATCGTGACAAGAGCCGAGATATCCATTGCCAAGAGTCATTTCCTCATGTTACCGACGAACCCCCACTTTGATAGACAAGGCGTCCATGTGACCAATGGAAAATCCCACAATGCACACAACACCACAAACGACAACAACCCTCCCACACCACAAGACAGATGCACTCCCCCACCGTACACATGAGGCTTGAACAAATAGAGCAAGCTTTCCATGACCTCAACTCGAGAGGGGGACTTGAAGGGAATGACAATCAAGGGGGGACTAGGGTGGCCAGTCCAACAGCACGCTGCTTTCATCCATCGAAAACACCAATTCCCCACAATTCCCCCTTCCGATGGAGAAAAGGAAAAACAAGCACAAGTTGTCCGACCCGAGGGCCACAAGACACAAATTCACTACCCATTCCATAAGAGGGTCAAAAAAACAAAGCAAGCTTTCCCAAGACTCAACTGCAAGGGGAAATTGTAGGGAACGACAGTCAGGGGGGACTAGGGTGGCCATTCCCAATAGCGTGCTTCTTTCATCCCTCCACAAGACCGATTCCCGACAATTTCCCCTTTCAGCAGAGCAAAAGAAAAATGAGCACAAGTTATATTCAAATAGAGAGAGAGAGCCCACCGACCCTTGCCCCCAGTACAAACGACATCCCATGGCCCAAAAGCATTTCCATGATGATGATGGACAGCGACAGCTTTCAAACACGGGCATGGAGAAGCTGCTGCCCAAAAATCATCGCCGAACAAACCAAGGACCGCAAAAAACCGACATCAAATCACTCACAAAGAAAGAGGATGTGAGTTCTCTTACTTACCCAAAACCGACCGACACTCGCAAGGAAAGAGGATCTGAGTTCTCTTACCCATAAGAACACCCACCAGAAGGGAACCCACCGCTTGTCTTCCCCTGAAAAAACCACGTCCAAGGACCAAAGGACACCCCATGATGGGTGCAAGCAACAACATTCAGATGCTGAGGCAGAGAAGTCGCCTGGCAAAAATAAACACTGGACGAACCGAGGGTCACAACTACAATGAAGCACTCCCAAGGAAAAGAGAGTGTAGGGACTCTTACCGAAAAGCAACTGACGCCAACCCAAAAATCACATCCACTAGAAGGAAACGCTCCTCCTCCTCCTCCTCTTGCCCACAAACCAAAAAAGCAGCCGACACCAACCCGAAAGCACATCTGCTGGTAGGAAACCCACCTCCTCTTTCCCCTGTACAAACGACACCCAATGGTCATCTAGTGAATAAGGAAAGCAACAACAATCGGAAGCCAGAGCATAGAAGTCACTAGCCAAAAGTCGACACTAGAAAAACCGAGGGCCACCGGAGCATTGAAGAACTCGTAGGGGAAAAAGGAGGATGCGAGGTCTCTCTTACCAAAATGCAACCGACACTGATGAAAAATCCCACACGCACCACTCCCCCCCACCCGCATCGTGTGAACAAAACATTCGACACCACACATCCTTCTAGTGATGAATGCACGGGACAACATTCGAACATCTTAGTCCAAAGACAGAGAAGTCACTCAAATGTAAAACAATCACCACTGGAAAAACGCAAGGCCACAACATTTTCCCCGCACGCCCGGGAACAGAGAGTGGAATGTCTTCGCGAAAATCCGTCAACATCAACTTGAGCTCTAGGTTCAACAAAGCACTCTCACTGGACCAAAGAGCACACACCCACCACTCCCCCCCACCCGCGTCATGTAAACAACGTCTGACACCAAACAACCTTCTAGTGATGAATGCACGGGACAACATTCAAATGTCTTAGTCCAAAGATGGAGAAGTCACTCAAACGTAAAACAATCACCACTGGATAAATGCAGGGCCCCAAACTGAAACTGAAAAAGAAACCGACACCAACCCGAAAGCACATCCGCTGGTAGGAAACCCACCTCCTCTTTCCCCTGTACAAACAATGCCCAACGATCATCCAGTGAATAAGGCAAGCGACAACATTCAGACATCGGAGTAGAGAAGTCACCGACCAAAAGTTGACACTCGACAAACCGAGGGCCATCGGAGCATTGAAGAACTCGCAGGGGAAAAAGGAGGATGCGAGGTCTCTCTTACCAAAAAACAACTGACACCGACGAAAAATCCCACATGCACCACTCCCCCCACCCGCGTCATGTGAACAAAACATCCGACACCACACATACTTCCAGTGATGAATGCACGGGACAACATTCAAACATCTTAGTCCAAAGACGGAGAAGTCACTCAAATGTAAAACAACCACCACTAGAAAAATGCAAGGCCACAACATTTTAACCGCACGCTCGGGAATGGAGAGTGGAATGTCTTTGCAAAACCCCATCGACATCAACCTGAGCTCCAGGTTTCAACAAAGCACTCCCACTAGACCAAAAAGCACACACCCACCACTCCCCCCCACCCACGTCATGCAAACAACGTCCGACACCAAACAACCTTCCAGTGATGAATGCACGGGACAACATTCAAACGTCTTAGTCCAAAGATGGAGAAGTCACTCAAATGTAAAACAATCACCATTGGATAAATGCAGGGCCACAACATTTTCGCCGCAAACACAGGAACAGAGAGTGTAATGTCTTTCCAAAACTCGATCCACATCAACCTGAGCTCTAGGTTCAACAAAGCAGTCCCACCGAAGGAAACTCACCACAACGTGAAACGCCGATGGAGTTGGTACCTACAGAGAAGGGTCTCCTGAACCCAAACGTCCAACTTCCGCCAGGGGGTCACAGGGAACAATCGAGAGGGACTAGGGTGGCCAGCCTAGTGGGTTGAGCCGCTTTTCATCCATCCCATAGACGATTACCCCTCACGGAATGAGAGATGTATAAGGCACAAGCCACCCTTTCCTCAAGCCACCGACCAACGGAAAAGCTCGCCTAGGCGAGGAAGAAGAAAACAAACACTCAAACAAAGGAAGGGACTTCTCTCACCGCACCGAGAATCCACCTTGCGATGACGAATGGCGAGGAAAAACTCCCACGATGTAGCAAGGGATCCCTGCAACATTTTTCCCTTCATGGAACCAAAGCCTCACCCATGCTCTCCATCGAAGAGGGGATGCACAACACAAAACGACAAGCGCCCTCCCCCCTAGCAATGATTGATGAACACCCGTCAACAAATTTGGAGTGTGGAAGGAGGCCAAGGACAACAACTGATTCTTGCAAAATGCACAAGCTGAGCCAAAAATGCCATGATCAACCCTCCAAAAGTGGTGACACACTACCTCATCCAAACACAGACCGAGCGAGAGGCATGCAACAACCCATCGTGAGCAAAGATTCATTGGTCCCTGCTGACAATGATCCTATCGCAGGTTCAC